>CAKNWW010257251.1:0-11368 GCA_932074435.1 Andricus kollari | reverse complement strand
TAAAGTGTACAGCTATTCATATTTTAATGTTTATTAAATTTCAACTACCGTGTATGCAAATGACTTCATATACATTGCTATTAGAACTTCGCACAAGCAACTTTTTCTTTTTCGATACGCCCTACTGTACACAATTGCTTTTCACATTTAATCATTTCAAATAAGTGCGCCAACCTTAACCAATCCGGTTGTCGACGCGATGCATGCAATAAGAGTTGGGATGGGAAGCACCGTGGTTCGTGGTTTAGTTTCTAGAGCATTTTCGGAGGAAGTGAATGTCATTGAGCCGTTCAGCGTCACATTTGCTGTTTATTAAACTTAAACATGTTTTTCATCATTTGAAACTGCACTTCGATATTTCGAACATTCGTGGAGAGTGAAGTGCATAAGAATGTTCAACGTCAAATTTAATGCTTCCAAGGGATTTAAGATAAAGGCGTTCAGCTATCAATTTGTTTTCATTGTGTCGTTTTAAACTGAAAACGTGCAAACAATTTCAGCTTTCATTGATGATGCAGAAAGTATCGAGATGTGGGATACTGGTTTCTGAATGCACTTCAATCTTTGAAATCTTGCAATTCAGTGTGACACCGTGCCTTGTCCTTAGCCTCTCGTGCTCCAAAAAATATATTGTCAATGTGCACTGTTTTTGCATATCTAATTATGTTTCATACACCTCACTCTCCACAAAGAATAAAATATGCTTTCAGAATTCATGTATTTCATATAAATTTTCAGGTTTTATAGGTTCCACTTAATTTTATAATTTCCAATCTCTTATAAGAGAGAGACTGGAATAAGTAGGAAAAGGACAACAAATATAGAAAAACTAGGATAATCTAATCGACCCCCTAAGGTGGCCAGGTCACCTGTCCGAGGAGATAAAGTCGACTATCTGATATGACCAAAACGAGCCTCTATGATGAGCAATTCGACCCTTTATAATAATTAATTTCGTGCTCTGTGATCATCGGTTCGACTCTTTATGACGCTTGAGTCGACCGTTCGAGATCACCATGTCGAAACTCTGAGATGATCGATTTGAACCTCTTGTTTCAAACTTCTAAAGATAGTCACTTTAGACATCTTCAAGGGCTGTCCTATAGTTGACCCTGCAATATGGTCTGTCTGCGCATCTAGATGGCCCAACGGACCTTCCATTTTTCTCCGTGCATGTTTAAAACTGGCGTACTACCGGGGAAATTGCTCAAGTTTGCCATATACATGCGTTAAATCATATAAACCTTTTTTAACCGCTGAAGGTGGATTTTTGGAAATCGATCGATTTTCGCCCCGCTCCGGAATATTTTCCAGCTATGTTAAATGACTCCAGTAGGCTTGTATTTGATGGAAATATACACATAAAACCGGCGTACTGCGGGGAAATTGTCTGCATTCCGAGAAACAACCAGTATCGTCTTTGAATCCACCTTCAGCGGTTAAACAAGTTTTATATGATTTTACGCATGTATGGCAAACTGGCGCAATTTCCCCGGAGTACGCCGGTTTTAAACATGTATTTCCACCAAATACACGCCTATTAGAGCAATTTTAAATAGCTAGAAAACGTTCCGGAGCGGGGCGAAAAACGATCGATTTTTAACATTGTCCTTTGACCTCCCTTTTTTTGTCAAATTTTCACGTTTTGATACCCCCTGAATGCGAAAAACAGGCTTTTATGAATGTGTATGTCTGTCTGTACGTCCGACTGTGTCTGTCTGTCAATTTTTAGTTTTGTAGCACGATGACTTTCAAAAGAATTGACATATTGGATTGGGCTTTGATATACTCTTCACGTGTCCTTAAATGAAGGTCAAGTTCGTTAGCCAGCCATTTTGAATAAACATTCAAAAAGTGAGCGCATTTTCCAAATTTTTGAGACCACTTTTTTTTTAATTTAAAAAATTCTATGTACGGTTATTAGTCGTACTTAAAAAGACGAGCAATTTTCTTTATGACTTTTTTTTAATAATAAAAATTACCAGAGTTATAGCATTTTCAAAATCCAAAAAGCAAATGAAAATGAACATTTTAAGCCAAACAACGCACGATATGAAAAAATGTCAAAAAAAGAAAAACCGTTGCATTTTGAACACCTTACCAGATTATCACAACAACTTTTTGGATTTTCTTGAAAAATCGAAAATTCCCATTTTCACCGCACAAAAAATAATAAAAAATTCCATTTTGCGGCCAAACTATACAAGATACGAAAAAAGATGTTTCAACGAAAATTGTGTATTCAAAAAAGATCTAGAAATTTTGTTAGAAATCACCTTTTAATAGGACGCGTAGTTTTTGTTTTATTCGTATAAAACTGCACTAAAAATTGAAAAATTGAATTTTTAGACAAACGGCACAAAATATTAAAAAAAAATAATAGACAATATTTGTTCACCAAAAAAAGAGCTATAAATTTGTTATGAATTATTTTTTCATAGGATGTGTGGTTTTTGTTCTAATTGTGAAAAATATCATTAAAAATGCAAAAATTTAATTTTTGGAAAAACGACGCAAGGTACGAAAAAAATGAATCAACAAAAAGTGTGCGTTCAAAATATCTACAAATTTGTTAGCGGTTACTTTTTGATGGGACGCATGGTTTTTTTTAAGGATTGAACTATTTTGTTGAAAATTCGTCTTTTCTGGTGGAATTCAGATGCTTTTAGATTAAAATTAACATATTTTTTGGTTGAAATATCAACTATCATATTTTATTTGAGAAATCATCTTTTTTGGTTGTAACTTCAACTACTTGGTAGAAAGTCAAAGTATTTTGTTTGAAATTAATCTTTTTGGTTGATTATTCATCGTTTTAGATCAAAATCCTCTTTTTTTTAATTAAACTATTTTTTTTTTATTTTCTTGTTGTGAAAATTAATTTTTTTCACTGAAAGTTTAATTATTCCATGTTTGGTTGAAAATTGATCTTCTTCAGTTTATACTTGGATTATTTCGTTAAAAATTCCTCTATTTTATTGAGAATTGAACTTTTTTGGTATAAAATTAATATTAGTGGTTGAAAATCTAACTATTAGGTTGAAAATTTCTTCCAAATTTCAAATATTTGTTTTATAATTTTGAAAATTTTATTAGGAATTAATCTTGCTTCGTAGAAAATTAACCTTCTTGGTTGAAAATTTAGCCTTCTGGTTAAAAATTGATCTCTTTGTTTGAAAATTAGAAATTAAAAACAACATTAAAAATTAAAAATTTTTATTTTTGGACAAACGACACAAACTATGAAAAAGATGAATAAACAAAAGTTGCTCATCCAAAAAAGAGCTACAAATTTGTCATTAATATTTTTGTGATAGAACGCGTATTTTTTGTTTCAATCGTAAAAAATAGCATTAACATTAAAAAAATTAAAGTCTTCGGACAACAGCACAAGTATGTAAAAACTATCATTGCAGCGGGCAGATTTTTTTCTTGTTTTCAATTCAATTTGTAATTTTACATTTCTCAAGTTAAAGATAAATTGGTGTCTTTTGTTGACGAGACTTTACAGAAAAAACTGGGGGTTCACTAAAGTTTCGGCTTAAGTAAAAGTTAATATCCTTTAGAACTTGAGCTCCAATAGAAACCTCTAGAGACCCAAAAGAGTTCCTTTAGAAACCCTGAAGAGAACAGCATGAAGGCACATTCACAATCAAACTGCTTGCAAAGTAGACTTTGTAAATTAGGGATCGATTTGCATTTATCGACCGATAGAAAAAAACTTTCTTGCATTTGAATACGCCTTTATATTTACAAGTTTGCTAAATATCCGGCAAATGTTATTTATCACGTCATTATATCTATTATAATTGCGATAATATTTTGTACATTTATTCTCTTCATTAAATTATATCCATCAGAGGTCGATTACATTTGTGCTTTTTGCTTTAGGGTAAATGTTGTGTTATAAATTAGATAAAATGTCAAAGTGGCCAAAGCGAAAAAAGATTCTTTGGAAATAGGCTCTATTACAATTGGGTTCCTTTCAAGCTCCAACTGCGGCCTCCTTTAGACTAATTTATCTTTTTGGGTTTCTTTCCAATAAGTCGGGTTTCTCTTTGTTGCAGCTCCTTTGGAACCAAAAATTGATTCTCATAGAAACCCCAGTTTTTTCTGTGTCTCGGTTACTCGTCGCTTATTAATTATATATCACCAAAATTGACCATTATTGTGTATATTATTTTTAAAAAAGTATGGTTATTTTATTCACATTGAGGTGGAGTTGATTTGGGATGTTTATGTACAGAACCTCGCTTAATCGGTTTACATCGCGTCATTTACAAATTCTTCTAGCTCGGCTTAATGTTTTCCCAGTGATGACAAATAAAAGCTGTACATTTTTTTAACGGTCCCTAAACTAAGAGCAGATGAAAAGAGCCTATTTAAAAATCCCGTTACGGTAACATGTAAGAAAACACTCGTTTTTTAAAGTGTTTGATATTGTTACATTAAATGGACATACCAGTACTAATTGCCCACAAACAAAGTATGAAAATCGCAAGCGGCTTTATTGTACTATAATCGAGGCAATAGGGTCTTTATTCATTAAGTGGATGTGGCGGCGGTCTTTTTAAATGGCGCGTAAACGTGATAACCTCACTATGGATGAAGACTGAATAATAGTATGTGTAGGCGGGCAGGTACAGTGATAATTCATTATGCAAGCTTTGTGCCATGAGACAATGGAACCCAGGGGAGCTGAATAGTTTGCCGTGCTGAAACCCGTTCACTCTTTTTAGATTGATGAAGAACATTAAGCGACCTTTTTACGGTCGTATATATTATATAGTTATCATATCGTAAAGAGGAGAACATTTTTCTCATGAAGATTAGCCCGAAGAGAAGGTAAGGAAAAATGAAGAATGAGATAGAACTAGATAGAAAGGGTGAAAAGTTTTCTATAGAAGAATTTTGAAATCCCTAATAATTTAAATGAAGATGAGATTCAAAGTTATTTAATATCAGTCTTATTAAAAGGGGGCTTCCATAAACTATATTAGAGGGCAAGAAACTGAAAGAAGTAGTGGAAGGAGTGAAAATAGAGGAAGTGAGAAATGTAGAAAAAGAAAGAAGAAGTGGAAATCAAATGGCACTGGTGAAACTAAAGAAAAAGGATAATAAGAACCAACTGGTGACAAAGAAAAGGGAGTTATATGGAAGCTCTGAGAGAATAGAGGGTCATTTGACACAGGAAGAAAGGAATATGCAGTGCAAGTTAAGGAAAATAGCGGATAAAAATAGTTTGTAGTTAGTAAAATAAAATAAATAAAAGTAATATATATATATATGTCATTAGAATGTAGCAGGCTTAAAAAGTAAGGATATGGAATTTATAAGAAATTTGAACAATGGGAGGTGGTAGTAATGATAGAGACGTGGCTAGATGTCAGTGGATGGGGAAGTGTAAGGGTAAGATTACCAAGAGGTTACAGATGGTAGGATCGAAATGCAAAAATGAAGAATTAGAAGAGCAAAGCAGTGCGAAGAATGATGATAGGCATAAGGAAGGATGTATAACAGGTAAGGCTAGGCAGGCGGTGAAAGAAGAAAAAAATGTTTAATAGTAGAAAATATAAAGGTGGGAGGAGAAAGGTAGACGATAGTGAGAGAGTATGTAAACGGAGATATGCAGAATTAATCAGATGAGACAAGGGAACTGATGGAAGAAAATAAGGCAGGAATTAGGCTTATAATAAAAGGAGATTTTAATGCGAGAACAGAAGATATAGGAGGAAGGGAATGGGGACGAAAACGAGAATTGAAAGACAAGATACTGAATGGGAAGGAAAAGAAATAGTTAAAGAGCTTGGTGGGGATATGATTGTTTATTTTAAACGGAAATATAGAGAAGGATGAGGAAGGGAATTTGTACGCTCATGAAGCGAGAAAATAACGGTAATTGATTATGTTATAGTGGACGACGAGGTGGGAGAGAAGGTCAAGAAACTAGAGATAGGGGATTATATAGATTTGGATCATTTTCCCATTATAGTGACAATATATAATAGATATGAGATGAAAACTTTAAAACCTTGACACCAGCAAAAAATAAAAAAATTTCCTTGATAAAGCTTCTAATGGCTTCTCCATGAGTAAAATTGGATAAAATTGCAGGATTATGTTTATTGGTACCATATATCTGTAATATGTTTATATATGGTATATATTAAAGTAATACCATCATTTTCAAAAAATAACCAATATATTCGTGATCAGGGGACTGCTTTTGATCTTTTAAACTTTTTCCAATATATATCTAAGTATATAGTTCAAAAAATCAAATACAGTCCGCTGATCACGAATATTTTAGTTATTTGTCCAAAATCCTGGTCAGTTTTTATTTAAACAATTTTTGTAACAATTTCATCATTTATCATCAAAATAATTATAAAATTATTTTTAGCATCTCTCGGAAAAAATAAAACGTGTCTGCACTTTTTTTGTATGATGAACCATTTACAATTAACAGCGTTACAAAGAAATGATTTTTTAATAAAATTGACATATTTTCACAGTTTTACCTCAGAATCTATTGCTTAGAAAAATTTTAAACTTCTACATTGTCTGTATCGAGGTTAAATCTATCATGTAAATCTATATAAAGCTAAATCTTTTGATCGAATGAGAAGTTTTCTCCGTGAATTGTTGTTAAAAAAATTGCTATTTCTAAGTGAAAATCATCTAGACTTTTCATCTGTTAATAAAAAATCATCCAGATCAGCATGTGTCAACATTTTTCCTAAAACTGTTGCAAAACCTATACATTTCATTGAAACATTGTTACTGCTTTATAAACTCTTCTGATTCATTGTTTATATCAATCGTTATAAATAAAAACCTTCAATGACCAGACTTGATTTTTTTAACTTTTGTATTAATCTTTGATACAAGGTAAAACGTTATACTCATGTTACATTTTCTCCTAGGACGACCATTTATTCACAGTCTTTTAAACAATATATTTTTTACAAATCCACGTTTTCTGTAATATTTGCAATTTTCTATGCATAACTAGAAAAATATACAACCGTGAAAAATTTTGAAAATCGAAAACTGAATTCTGCTGAAAAGTAGTGAATGAGGAACCTGAATGTGCATAAATAATGTATAAGCCATTAATCCATTTTACTTTACAAAATGTCTTATTTTTCTTAACTTTGAACAAAAAGTTAGAAGGGAATATTTCAAATAGGGCCCTCTTATTCTACAATACAATAGAATCCTAAAAAAGTTTATATATTTTTACCAAATAATTAGTTGTTTTTCACTATCGAATTAGAAAATATTTTGACTAATCGAATTACTAATGTTTAGTGGTCCACTTTTCGCTAATCAAATCTGTTAACTTTCACTATTAATTAGTTACGTTTAACCATTTTGATTCAGAGAGGCAATAAAGTTTCTTTTTCCTAAGACAAAAGGCTATCAAATTCCAACGAAATTCTTTAGGGAGGTAACGCATACTTATTCAAGGTAATGCTTGGCAAATCATTTTTATAAAGTTTGCTAAATATTAGTTGCAATTTTCTATGGAAAATTTAAAAAATACACAACTGAAAAAAATTTTTAAAATCGAAAACAGAACTCTGTTAAAAAGTAGCGCATGAAGACCCTGAATGTGATTAATTAATTTGGAGCCCATTGATCCATTGTCATTTTAAGATTACAAAAAAATTCTTATATTGATAATCTTTGTTCAAACAATAAGAACGCGAAGTTTTTAAATTGGAGACAGGCTACGTCATGTTCACATTTTCACAATACATACAACCTTCTTGTTTATTGTTTGATTAAACTTTTCAATTTGTTTTCCACTTTTGAATCAGGAAATATCTCGCCTAATCGAATTAGTAATTTCCTACTAATCTTTGGTGGCTCACTTTTCGCTAATAGAATCTGCAAAATTTTACTAGTTATTACTTAAATTTTATCAATTTTGATTTAAGGAGCAAAAAAGCATACAATTATTTATACTTATTAGGCACTCAAGTTGATACTCATTTCCACATTTTAAGATTTTTCCCGATAAGAAAAGTGTAAATTGTCCAAATGTATGTTTCCTCGAATTATAGGAAAATAGAAATAATGATTTTATATCAAATAAGTTATTCTTTCTTTCTCTTATTTATTTATATTACTATTTTATCCAATTTTAGTGATGAGGAAATTATTCAAAGCCTTGTTAAAGAGAAATTTGGTTTAAAATATTATTTCTCATGCTCAGGTTTTAA
Source organism: Andricus kollari (assembly GCA_932074435.1). NCBI lineage: Eukaryota > Metazoa > Arthropoda > Insecta > Hymenoptera > Cynipidae > Andricus > Andricus kollari. The sequence goes on along the minus strand of CAKNWW010257251.1, from coordinate 3,137 downwards.
ATTTTTCACATCATAGCTATTTTATATTTTTTCCTTATTGAATGGGGAATGTCTCAGAATTTTAAAAATACTTATAAAAAATGTTTTTGGGTACAATTATGCTCTTATATTTCTTCTTAAGGGATCATCCATTTTATGACTTTTACTAGCGCCAAATAATTTTTTGTATAAATCTGAGACAAAATTAGAGTTTTCTTAATTGTATTTTAGCTACAATTTTTATTCATAAGATATTTCTCTAAAACTAATATGTGTATTTTTTTTAATTTGTAAACTACGAGAATCTCAATTTTTACGTAAATTCGATGCTCGCTACCGCTAAACAAGTTTTTAAAAATCTGAAAAAATTAGAAGAGTATTTTTTACCCAGAGAAACAAACTGTCACGATACGACCGCCAACAAATAAAAACCAGTTTTCTTTTGAACCACCCTAGTAAACGTGCAACAATGTTTTCTGCAATATATAGAATGTATTTTGAAAAAAGTTATGGGTGCTTGACAAATTTCATACTAAAAAATTTAAAAAAAAGTTTTATAATTCAGCTCAAGCAGCGTACGAAAATTCTTTGTTTTATAGAAGGTACACCAAAGGGCGTATATCTGGGCGGTAATTAATTATCAGTAAAATCTCAATAAATAATATGTAAACATTACATTAAAATCTTATTTTCTTCTTCACATGTTTTTAATTTTGCCTCCTTTACTTGTTGTATTGTATCAGTTCGAACTTTTAAATTTCAAATATGTTCTAAAAAGTACCACATTATTTATCTTAAATATTTTGCTTTAGCCATATCATAGCAATATTTATCCTTAATCTAGCCACAAATATTGATAGAAATGAATCAACTATATTGGTAAAATGTTTAGAATAGGCATTGGCAGCAGAATTTATTGTCAGTACTATTAGTAATGAATCACATATATAAATCGTTAAAATATAGATATATATAGCTGAATGTTGGAACTCTGAATATGGAGCAAATGAAATAGGATTAATTTTGACAGAGGTGTGAAATTTATAATTGATTTAAAAGTTTGCGCTTTCAACTAAACAAATTATGGGGGCCTAGTTGAAAGTTCAGTAAGTGGAATTTTATTAATACCACAATTAATGGATAATGTTCCGAAAAGTACTTACCTACGATTTATTTAAAACTTTGTATACCGATGTATTTTGACTCTCTGATTACAAAAATAATAGTGAAAATACCCGCGAATTTGATTTTCATAGTCAAAACCCTCAACAAAATATCAAATTGTGCGTTTCCGCCCTTCACTAGACGTTGGAAAGGGGAAGGTAAGTGACCTTAATTATTCCTGTAAACTGTCACAGGGGTATTTTTTCGAGAGCTACACCTTTTATTTCAGACTTTTTCTTCTCAAACAATTATTTTTCGAACTATAGTGAATAAATGAAGAAAAAACACCTTTTTTTTGTGTTTTAAACTTGAAAATAAAATTTGAGAATATTTTCACTATCATTTTCGTAAACAGCGAGTCAAAATACGTGGGTATACCTAGCTTCAAATCAATCGGAACTAAGCCCTTTTCAGAACTGCACTCGAATTAATTTTTAAATCTATAATGTTTAAGACATTTGATCAAGTATTTACTATTATATTATAATACTTGTTAGGATTTTATTCTAAATAAGCCTTCGTCTAGTCGTCCCGAAAAATGAGGGAGTTGGAAAAGGGATAGAATATTCGTACCAAAAATTCGGGACGACTAGCCAAGCTTATGAAAAATATTGGACTAGTGATCCCGAATTTCGGGTTGACGAGACACTTTGTTTAAATAATCGTAGAACTTATGGAGTATTCTTCTTTCTCATTAAAGTTTATAACTGTCGTTGCACAAAAACACGTTAAAAACACTTCTAAAGCAAATTAAAGCGAATCTTAAAACTTTAATAGCCACTAGCTACTTTTGAATCATCGTTATGGACTCTCTCGAGGCGCAATTTCTGTAACAAAGGATACTGATGAACAAGCAGAAGTTTTCCAACACCTCATTCCTACTTTTCTGCTTACTGTTCTTTTCAGGCGGAGAAAGCGCCTTAAATACGCAAAAACATGTCAGGCACATTCAATCTTCAATCTTAATACTCAAAGTGGTTTCATTTTGAATAAGAAACAGAATTTTGTAGGAAATATTGCACGAGATAACTAGCAATTATGTGAAAGACAATGCTATTATTATGAGACATAGATTGCGATTAATTTCGTACTTTCCAGTTTTTATGGTTTAGTGAAATTTTGATGATAAGTTTAACCCTTAATTCGACATATTCTAACGGTATTTCTTTTCCATTGGATAACCCAAGTGAAGTAATTAGTTCGTAAAGTGAGCTAAGAATGGTTTCGTATGCGAACGTACTTATATTTTTCATGAATTTCATGACTCACTCTCTATCCCCACTCTTTCCCAACCTTTGACTCCTTTCTCTATAACCCCATTACCATATCTCCTCTTCATCTCACGTCCCTTCCCCTCTTCCTTATCACCCGCCCCTCTGCCACTCCCACCTCCAATCAAAATTATAACTTTACCCCCTATTTAAAAACTCCTCTGTCTCGCCGTTACCCTATCCTACATTATATACCTTCTCCCCTACAATTGCCTCGCCGTTTACCCTCACGTACTCTTTCATCTCACCATTACCCTATATATTTTTTTCTTTTTCTTTCTTTTCTTTTCTTGTATACGCTTTTCACACATAATTTTATCACCCCTTCTACTCACCTTTATGTCTTCACTCCAAATCTTAACGTTATATATCTCCCGCCTAAATGCTTGTAGCACCATTGCACATTATATACCTATCTTCTTTTTACATACACTTCCCTCTCTTCCTTACAGTGTCCTATATACCCCGTTCTCGTGATTATCCCTATTCTTCCCCTCACCCATGTCCCTCAGCCCAGCATACATTATACATTTCACTGATTTTTCACATACACTCACCCCACCCCTTTTTCTTTTCAATATACCGTTCCCTTCCAATATTCCATCACCCCCTCCCACATCCTTATGTACCTATACCTCTCTATCCCTACCCTTAACATTTAACTATGTACGTATATCTCAAATCCTTCTTTATATTCTCTCCCCACCACTCTTCTTTCCCATC
>CAKNWW010257137.1:0-15203 GCA_932074435.1 Andricus kollari | reverse complement strand
TCGTGTACAGGAAGCAGAACATACGCTTCTACTAAGAGAACATGTTGACAAGCCCCTTCATGGTAAATTCTACGACATCATAAGTAGAGAAGAGCTCTCGATGGGTCTTTCCAACATGTTTCTCAAGTCTGCTGGATTGAGATCGGAGACTGAGGGATTTCTTTTTGTCTGTCAAGACGGCGTTATAGACACCTTAGTTTACCGCGAAAGCATAATGAATATACCTGTAGGCGATACTAACTGCCGAGCGTGTAAGCAAGAGCCAGAAACACTTGGGCATGTTCTCAGTGGATGCTCAAAGTATGCACGTTACGGGTACATCGAGAGACACAATGCGGCTCTAAAAGTGTTATATTACCATCTTAGGCACTTCTATGATGTTGTTCTCTTGCCCGTCTTGCCATACGCCCAGGGGGAACTCGAGTCCGTTGTGGAGAATGATCAGTGTAAGATCTACTGGAATTTCTCATTCTCCACCACTCAACGTATCAGTGCTACGAAGCCTGATATTGTCCTCCAAGATCTGAAGACCAAGATCATTTACGTAGTTGAATTCTCGGCACCAGCCGATGGTAATATCATGGCAAAGGAGGAAGAAAAACGGGTGAAATATCAAGCACTTCTTTTCGAGCTTAGCAGGCTGTACCAAGGCACAAAGTCCATCTTGTAGTTCTCATAATCGGCTGTCTTGGAGGTATGAAAGCTTCATTTCTTAGCCAACTCAACAAGATTCCGGCTTGCCAGCGTGAGGCTCATTCCATCGCAAACCGGATGCAAAAGGCTGTTCTTCTGGGATCACTTCATCTGGTCCGTCAACACTGTTCCTCATAACATTCTACAAAGCTTGGTAGCTCTAAAAAAGTATCCAGAGGTGAAACCTTCATCTCCAACTGTCTCGTCTGCCGCGTAAGGTCATCCGCGGCTAGAGACCTGACTCCAAGGAACAGTGTTGCACGATGTTATCTCGCGTAAATTTCCCGCTCTTGCTTACCTTCTAGGACAGAAGGAGCAGAAGTGGATGACATAAACGTTCCAGTTGCGTCGGGATTGGTTGCTTTAAGGAACCATGGTCGTAGCTTCCGGAGCCTACAACTTCTCATAATACACATAAGCTACTTTTTCTTACACGGAAAAAAAAAGTTCTTTAAACTTTCTTGAATTGTTTCAAGAGTCGGTGATGAGAGCGAACCTTGAACAAATTTTCTATATTCTGTATAACTTTCATGGTTTAATGTTGAACAAATCTGGATTAACACTACAAGAGTTCTGTAAACTTCATATTGAACTCCGATTTAAAAAAGTTCAATAAAATATATAGTGAAATTCATTGGAAAATGTTGAAGACTTTCGTAGAAATCACAATTGAGGTATTAAGAGTTTGTAATCACATCATTAAAAGGTATAAATACCTCGATTCAGTCAAATGTATAAAAAAATTCTTGACAAAATTATAAGTTATTTAAATTTATATAACTTATACAAACTTCTTCTATATAGCTATCTAACTTCTTATTAATCTTGAATCTACTAGAACATATAACCAAGAAATAATTTGCGATTAAAAATTTTTTCGAGATTTAAAATTTCCAAAATTATAAATATTTTAAAGTGATGATTGAAATTTTAAAAGCAAAAAAAATGGTTAAGAAACGGGTCACAAAAATTTGTCACGCGACCCTGCATAGATGTAGCTTATATTTTAGATTTTTTGTTAAATACTTCGAGTTAAGTTAGCTGCGAGGTTTTGTTAGGAGTTGCGAATGCGTAGGTAGGGGGTTCGAACCCACAGCGAATAAGAATTTTATTAGCGTGCGATTATTAATGTAGTGATTGTTTGCATAATAGTAAATAATTATGTAATTAAATATGTGAACTATTCTACGTTTTTCGAATCCTGCCTTCTAATAGAGATTACGTCACCTCATTCTTTACATTTCATAGCATTTTGTAACACATTTCGTAGAATAGTTCAATGCAATGTAAAACCAAGAAGATCTTATCTTTTATTAAACTACCCGTCGTATCCTCTACTATAGGACTAGTTCTATAAAATTTAATGAAATTTTTTTTTCCGTGTACGGTTTTTATCTATTATGTATCAGCATACAAAATTTGTATACAGAACTATTTAATGGAAATATTGATATCATCGATACACACAGATTTGTAGCGAAACAGAGTATCTATTCTGACCTCCCGCCTTGGGTCTAGCCTTCACGAAACTCTACGAACAAATTTATTATATTTCGCACATGTGGGAGACACTTTATTATTTTCGATATGGAATAACGACAGAGTGTTTATATTTAATGACAGATATTTATATTTCAATTCCTGTTTATGCACCATCATAATTTCATTTATTTTTCTGAAAATAGAAAATCTGGTTTGGGTCAGAACGACTTTCTAAAAGGGGCAAAATAGGGTAATTTCTGTACGAGAGGAATAAACCAGTCAGAGACCGATTTCCGGAGAACATAATTTTAGAATGGAGGCGATGTGGATATTTGTGTAGTGTTGATGCCTGGGGCGAAGACCAGTATGTTTTCTACAGCAAATTCGCAAACGCAACGAGCCGCCCGCTGTTCAAAGTTCGCTAAATCATTGTTTCTTGAAATTGCGATCAAGGTATGAATCTGCGGGAATATGTTTGATCATTATTGAAAAATATTGAAATATATATAATTGGATTGGTCAAACATTGAGATTGGTTAATTTGTTTGCTTGGAAAAAAATTAAAACCGGCATAATTGTCGACTTTCCAATGTTGGCAATAATGCACGCATATCCTTCCAAATCTGTGAAAACATGTATTTTTGTAAGCTGAAATCTTGTGCAAGATTTAATCTCAACATAGTAAACACTTTGGCAGGAAATCCGTTTCTTGTTCAGAGTATGTCTGTTTTTTCAGGTTAATGTAACACAGGTATTATTTACGCATTTCATCAGCATCTTTTCAGTTCTGAAAGTAGCTTTTTATGCGACAGGTGGACTGGACAGTGAACGCGCATGTGCGGCGTGGAGTAGAGTAGAGTAGTTCAAGTAAAAAAATTGTTCAAGTCAGAATGCAATCAGACGTTGCCATAAGCATATACTAATTTGTAATAATGATTTTGGTTTGTATTCCATATGGCGATAGTTTAACTGAATGAAATCAGAGAGATTTATGAGAGAGGTAATGCGTTACCTTCAAAAATCTCGTGAACAAAGCAAGATATTGATACGTTCTTTTCTTTAATTTCTGCTAACTTTTTGCGCTGATGAACAAACCTACATCTAAAGTTCGCCAACAGTACATCTAATTTTTCAAAGGTAAGGGTATTTTTATTATTTTCACTAATTGTATATACAGATAGAAAAGGCAACATGTAAATAAAATCAACTGGAAATAATAGCGAAAAACAGGCGTAAAGTAGAAATAAGGACACATTTTTTTTGATATTGGGTTCTTTATCTTCTTCGTACTGAAAACATTTGCAAAGCAATACAAGTGAAGACCAAGTTGACCTTCCGAGAAAGAGGCGTACATTATTATTATTGGTTTGGGTTCAGACCGTAACAGCCCCTGAAGCTTGGGTATTCCGTTGTTTCCCCTTGTGAGCCTAAGCGTGACCCCAAAGCCCTCTCCATAAAGAGAGAACCGCAGCAGGACTTGGATTTCATTTCTCCCGATCTTGAGTATTTCCCTTGCTCGGTTATAGTTAAGCTTTGAGCCCAAGAGTGTGTTGTCCTGTCTGCAACCAGAGAACAAATCCCACTCATTTTGATATTCCTCAGTCAGCCACCTGTTCACTTCACCAGTGACTGACCTACTGGAAATACCTACAACTGGCTCGGGTCCAGACAAATTTCTTTCTGCTGCTAGTTTGGCTAGCCTATCCGATATCTCATTACTTTCGATACCGCTGTGTACAGGGATCCATAGCAGAGTAATTCGGTTTTCCGATGTTAACATATTTAGTGCCACAAAGCATTCCTTTACTAATAGCGACGTGGTCCTTTTTCACTCCAGGCCAATGTAGCAGCCCTGCCGTCTGAGAAGATACGGATATTTCTTTTGTTGTCATACTCTTTTGCCTTGTAGGCACACTGGAGTATGGCCATAATCTCAGATTGTACAACTGTGGCGTAGGACCTTATCTCGACTGTGAAGCCCATTCCACTCATTCTACAATATACACCGGCTTCTGCATTCTCCTTGTTCCTGGAGCCATCTGTAAATTAGTTGCCTTCATCAATGGGCAGGTGTGCGTTGCCGTTAACTCATTACTCCTTCGTGGATAGGCTTACTCGATACTTCTGTCGAAGAAGTATGGAGTGGCCATTTTGTCGTTGGGCATGTTCAGGGTCGGCCTCCTCACGATATCGACTGGGATCTTCACTGCTGTCGAGATCCTTCTGTCATTTACCAAATTTAGTCTCCAGGCCGCCTTCGCAGCTACGGCCTTGATGGTGAGATGGAGGCGCTCCAAACCTATTAGTGCCCCCAGTGCTATCCTGGGTGTCGACTTCGAGGCACCTGTGAAGCCTCACAAAGTCAGTCCCCTGATCCTTTCCAGTCGAGACTTCACAGTAGACAGCTCAACCCTGCTCCACCAGACCACTGCTGCATAGATTAGCCTGGGTGGCAAGATCGCTGAGAAGATCCACATAAGTGTCTCCGGTTTCAAGCCCCAGCTTTTCCCTATGGCTCTCCTACAGAGCCATAGAATCGCTACTAGCTTCTTGCACTTGTTTTCTAGGTGCTCGTCCCATAACAGCTTCTTATCTAGAATGACTCCTAGATGTTTAGCTCGTTCTTTGATTTCCAGTTGTTGTCCTCCAAGCTTCAATGTACTCGTGGTTTACCACTTATACCTTCCGGCGAAAACAACCGCATCTGCCTTACTCGGATTGACTGACAATCCAATTTTCTTGCATCACGAATCTACTAGCATCAGTGCTTGTTGCATTATTCAGAAGAGCGCATCCATATTCTGGCCGCGCAGGATAACCATTATATGGTCTGCATAGCCTATGACGTGGTGACCCTGAATCGAGAGTAGATGAAGCAGTTAATCCACTACTAAGCACCACAGCAAGGGCGGTAAAACTCCTCTCTGCGGATATTTTGAGTCAACGGTTCCACATAAAGTGGTATCACCCTTAGTCGTAGTTATATTCCTGTTGGCCAACATGTGGCACGTCCATTCCACGGCTGCAGTAGGCACACTATGTGCGATCATGGCCACCCTGATCACCACTCGAGAGGTGTTATTGAAGGCTACTTCGATGTCTGTTAAGGTTCCAATCGCGAGACCCTTCTCCTTCAGTTGTCCTTCAATTAGGTTTACTGCTAAGGTGTTGCTCGTTGTGAAGTGTCCTCCTTGACAAGACCTTATCGCGGCTATAACTATCCACAAGTCTTTCCACTGGTTTTAGTAGGAAAAATGTTAGGCTGATGCGACGGAAATCCTTGGGTATGGTATAACCGATCCTACCTGTTTTCAGGATAAAGACTACTCTCGTACCCCTCCATACCGCCGGGACAAGTTTCAGTGTGAGACTAGCCCTGGCAAGTCTCACAATCAGCCCTATAATGATCGCTCCTGGCCTCTGTGAGAGGATTGGTTCTATGCCATCTGGGCCAGGAGACTTGTAAAGAGTGAAGGACTTCAAGGCACACCTGACTTTAGCGGAGTTGACAGTCTCGTTGGCTAGCCGCCGTTTGGGGCCCAGTTGTGCCGCAGGCGACTTTGTTGGCCTCTGAAGTGTCGTCCCCTTTTCTCCAAATCTTGAAAATCTCGGGAAATGTGCCTTGATCAGGGGAGCTAAGGTATCCCCGTCCGACTCTGAGTACCCCCCGCCGGGAAATTTTAGACTGCCGAGAATAGCGTCCGGATTTCGAGAAAGCAGCTTATCCAGTCTATCCGCCTTAGCTGCCTTCTCGATGTATGTGCAAAATTTGGTCCAGCTCTCTTGCTTTGCCTTACGTATTGCACCCCTATATTGATCCCTCATCGTTGTGAATGAGATCCATAGTTCCTTCGTTTTGCCAGTATTGGCATGCTTCAGTGAAAATGTTGACTGCTATCTCCAGGGTATCCACGTATCGAATTGACCTGGGAACCTCTAAAAGTGCACATCTTAGTTCCGTGGAAAACTGATCCTAGTCCTTTCTTCTTGGATTTCTCACCCATTTAGGGCCAGTGGGTATAATGGATCCCAACACAAACTCTGTGAGTGATCTGAGAGAGAGGGTTCATCTGAAGCTCTCCACTTCTTGATATTATCTCCAAAGCTACTGTTACAGAGAGTGATGTCAATGGCTTCCTCCTTGACCGAGTTAGGAATGTCGGGGTGTTCTCCATGTTAAGAATATCTAAATCAGTGGTGATTAGGTATTCCAGTAGGTCATAACCCCTTTAGTTGATGTCTGTGCTGCCCCAGAAAGTATGATAGGAATTAGCGTCGCATCCCAGCAGAAGAGGAATGCCCCTCACCTTGCAATATTCCACCAGTGTGCATACCTCCAGTGGTGGGTTGGTACCGCTGTCATAAGGAAAATAAGCCGATCCCAGAACTAGCCATCCTAGTCCTTGGAGATCCGTGGCTATCACCGAGTGCAGTTTCACCGACAAAGCTTCGGCGGCGTAGCGTCGCTTATATGTGTGTGGCGCGTCGTACCCAGTGGCTTAGAGGTGGAGAGGATACATAGGTTGGAAAGAGAGGGCGGAGACTAATCCCAGCCACCTCGCTTACTCCTGTGTATCCCCTCCACCTCAAAGCCAGTGGGTACGCCGCGCTTCTTACTTATAAGGGACGTCACGCCACCGAAGCTTGGTCGGTGGAACTGTGATCAACATCAGGTTTCTCGAACATAGCTCAAGCAGAGGGAGAGCGTTAACTCCCTTCGCCAGTATGCGGGCCCTCGGTTTGGCCGCCTTGGGGTCCCCGTAACAAAAAAGACCAGCCGCCCCCCCCCCTCCTAATCGCCTTACACTATCTGAAACTAAGCAATGTTCTTGGATTAGCAAAATACCTGTGTGCCTCGCAACCATGCCCCTCTGCAAAACTGCAGAGGCGCCTTTGCTGTGATGCAAATGAATTTGGTGAATGGTTAGACCAGGAGCAGTCATTTAGGGCTGCTCCCGATCTTCCTGTATCCTAACAGGTTCCACCTGTCCCTGGCCGGCAACCAGGAGAGCCCATTTATATATAAATATCTTTGCTCTCCAATGACTTATAATACGTGTCCCAAAAAACTACCCCTGAGTCATACATACCTACGCCTCATGACCAATAATGTTCTAAAAGTGTAAAAACAACCTTTAACAACGTAAAGATTAAAGAACGTAGTAAAGGAATTTATCTTTTATCAACGTTGGAAGACTAAGCTATTAAAAGTTCGACCACAGAAAATAAGAATTAAAAAACTGACCCTGATAAAAAACGGCTTGCAGGTACTTTGGAAAGCCGGTTTGTGCAAGTGAAGGGTATAAAAATTTTAAAAGTTTAGATCGGGTTTTAAACACTAAAGACAATTAAAACGAAAATTGTACGAAATAGAAGCCAAGCGGCGTCCATGAAAAAAAAAAAATTGGCGCGCGAAAGCACAATAGGGTGAAGCGCACCAAACATTCCCACGCTTTCCCGCCATCAGTGGATACATTTGCTACGTGGTCAGGCCACGCGCAACCCCCAGTAGTAAAAACCGAGATGCTCACCTAAGTGAACGTGCCGGTTTTTAATTAACCAAAAGAAACCCATGAGCTAGGGCGTGGATAGAAAAAATTAAGACAGAATGCGATAAAACCTAATGAATCTTAAATCGGAAATGGCAAACCTGGTAGAAAAAGTCAGAGAAAATAGGGAGAACAATGTACCTCCAGAAAATATAATCGAAGAAGATAACGCATAGGCTTTAAATAATTTATAAGACGAAAATAGGGACAGTCAATCGGTCGAAAACGAAAATAGAGGAGAGGAAAAAGAAAAAAATTTAGGATTCGTAACCGTAAGAAATGGAGAATTGGAATGGGGGCGGTACAGACAAATGAAGCGACAGGTACAGTCCCAAGAACAACAGTTCAAACAAAAACGCATACAGCAGGTACGACGGCAAGTAAGCCAAATCCATACAGATAAGACTATACAACACACGTAAAAACGATTGGTTTGCTGCGTCCCAATACACAGAATACGTTAGATAATTAGAGAATAGAAGATAAGAATAGTATCACTTTTGAGAATCAGGAGTTAGAAATGAATAAGATAGATAACGAAGTCGAGGCAAAGAGAAAAGAACTATACAGGTTAGTAAGAAACAAGAAACATATAGAGTTAAGTAATCTAGAAAGAGGAGAGGCTCTTATAAAAGAAATAGATAGAAAAGATAGAGAAAGAGCAGAGAAAGCCAGAGTAGACCGCTATAAATTACGAAAAGAGATAGAAAGGCAGGAAAGAGAAAACGAAAAAATCAATACTCGAACGTATGAAATTGATCCATTTTTAGAAAACAACGCTGAATTTTTGAATTGTGCAGAAGAACTAATTAATTTTAAAGAATATAGAAGTAATAAAATGAAAATAAAAGAACCTTAAGAGTAATTAAAATATTTGAACAATAAAATGGATAGAGTATTAAATTCAACGCAAAATTTAGTGAATCAAAGTAATAAGATACGAAATAATAATGTTCATTTTGAAGATACAGAATTAGAATTTAATGAGTAAAGACAAGCGTTATCAGGTGCAAGGAAAATAATAAAAAATAATGGAAGTAGCGGTCAAGGGGACGGGTACTTTTTACCGAGACCGGTGCAAAGGCAATCAATAATGAGAAAGTCAAATGTGCCTCAATGCGAAACAGGCAGGCAAAGTTGAATGAATAGGGGTAGAGAAATCGATATACAAAGAGAGGAGATTATAGAAAATAATACCCACGAAATTTCAGCGTCTCTCTTTCCATTTGCAATGATTCAGACCCTATTTCAAATAATTTTAAACTGGCCAATAAAATTTAAAAATAATACGGAAAATAGTCCGACTTATTTTTCGAATAGTTTACTTAGATTCAGAGGAGGTTATAAAATTAGCGAAACTGATATTTTAGAAAATTTAGACGCTGCTTTTGAAGCGGAAGCTTTAACTTGGTTTCAGGTTAATAGAGAAAATTGGCGAATTTTGAACCAATTTATCGACGATTTTAAAGACGCGTATTTAAATGAACGATATACTGAAATAATAAAAAACACAATAAAACTTTGCAATCAGAAAAAAGATCAAGATATTCGCGCGTCCGTGACAGAAATTAAAAAATGATTCGAAAAAGTAATGCCATGTCCAAGCCTAGAATGGCAATAGAGAAAAACATGCAAAAATTTAAGAATCGAATATAAAGTTTGTATTGCAAGAAATTCTCTTTCAAACTTTTCAGAATTAGAAATTTTAAGACGTGAATGGGAAACAGAATTAGCAAAATCTAAAATTAGAGGACAACAATTAAGCATGTAAGATAAAGATGATAATAAAAAGAATAAACGTACAAAATATCAAGGAAATGATGCGAGTCAAAATAATATTGCAAATGAAAATCAAAATAGGGAACAAAATCAAAGTCAGGAACAAAATCAACAAAGACAATTTAGACCGAGATAGCAAGATAAAAAAATAGACAATTTCAACCTAGATTTCCAAACACAAACATAAACGTCTCGGACGAAACGAGATATCGCCTTATGGTAGATTTTAATTACCATAAATTCAAAGTGCTAGTTGACACAGCTAAAACTCACTGATACATTGTTGATATGTTTATAAAAACAATAAACAATTTATACTACGAAATTGAAAAACCGATAAAAATTAGATTAATAGTCGCAAATGGCCATACAGAAAAATACTTATTATTCAGGCTAGTACCAGATTTAAGATCGATAGGAGTCATAGGTACCGATATGATAGAAAGTTTAAGTTTGAAAATGGATTATGAGAAAAAGAGTTGGTGTCTACCAGAATTAGCAAACATAAAATATCATATAGAAGCGAATTTAAATAAAATGCAGGAATCATTAATGAATGGTACAGAGAAAAACAAGAATAGGAAGAATGATGAAAAGAAATTAAAATTCGGTTCGAAGATTAGCTTACGAAACCGCATACGAGAGAAATAGACAGATTTGCTACCGTGCGACGTCTCTTCTCCCGTTTTGCCATACACCCCACCCCAAGCCCTCCTTAAAGGTGATGCACGAGACTCAAGCCTGCCAGCACCTCGACTGACTGATTGAGTGAATGGCGGCATAGTGACCCACACACTAAACCCTAGAAAGCGAGCGACGCAACACTGGCACGAGCTAACGCGGACGTCAACCCATTAAATAAGCAAGCTAGTCAAAATATAGAGAGGTAGTAAGAAAACAAATGAGGATGGGAATAAAATAAAGAGCGAGAGCAAAACAAACACGAATTCACATACAGAAAATAAAGATAGGAAATTAAAAAAAGAATTTAAATGTCCATCAGAATGTGATAAAGAGAAAAAAGATTCTAAATTCAAGAAAACTATCGATAAAATAGAGGGAAAAATGATTCGATAATAGAACAATTATTTGCGATCAGGAAAAGTAATATGTATAATGTAAGAAATAATGCAGTAATAAATAATAATATTACACGCGTAAAAATAGAAAGGAAGGAAGATTTAAAATTTTGCGAGGAAATTGCTGAAGGCATAGTAGAATTAAATGAAGCACAACAAGTGAAATTAGAAAACTTAATTATAAGAAAAGTAATATATCAGGGAATAGAATTGAAACAGACCACTTAACTAGCCATACAATAGATGTACAGGGCATGAGCCAATTAAACAAAGATATTATGTGTCACTTAAATAAGAGAATTAATGTATGAGGAAGCAGATAGACTTTTAAAGAAAAAAATAGCAGAACCATCTAATAGTGATTGGTCGAACGCTATAGTAATGACAGAAGAACCTAATACAAAGTATAGATTTTCTTTGGATTTTAGGAAAGCTAATAAAATAACTAGAAAAATGTATACCCAATTCCTATAATGTTACAAATATTATATACATTATGATCAGCAAAATACATGTCAAAAATAAATCTTCATTCGGTATATCATCAGATACCGTTGGACGAGCAATCTAAACCAATAACAGTGTTTATAGTCCCAGGCAAAGGAATGTATCAATTTAAGAGAATGCCATTTGGATTAACAAATGGTCCTGCTATATTCCTGCACCTGAAGGAGAGAATAATAACACCAGAATTAAAATCACACGTATTTTGCTACCTCGATGATATTATCATAGTTTAGAGCTATTAAAGTAGGAAGTAAAGTGGGAATGGACTGAGTATTATATTTCTATAGACCCGACCCTTTAAAATCAAGCTTAACTTTAGATAGGAACACGTGGAAATTAAAGATAACAAAAAAATTACGAGAACGAGTTCTTATTTAGAATCATGATAATAAACAAGCAGGGTACTCAGATATGGAAAAAACTTATGCGAAAATTTCCGAAAATTGTTTTTGGCGCGAAATGTACTATGAAACATTAAAATATGTAAAAGAATGCGAAATTTGCCAGAGAATAAAACCGAAAGTAAATAATCAAATAAGTTTAATGGGAAAAAGTATAATTGAAAAACCATGGACAGTTGTGGCATCAGGTATGATGGTTCCATTATCAATTACAAAGTCGAGAAATCTATATATTTTAGTATTGGTTGATATGTTTACTCAATTGGTACAAATAATTCCAGTTAAAAGTAAATTAGCATCGACAATAGAAAAATAATTGCATAAACGTATAATTTCAAAATGGGGAACACTTAGAATTTTATTCATAGATAATGGCAAAGAAAACATAAATAACCTATGATAAATTTAACAAAAAACATTTGGAATAAGACATGCGAAAACTCCTAAATATCATGCATAAGCAAATTCCTCTGAAAGATGCAACAGGTAAATTAAAACAACAATAAAAGCGTATTTAGAAAAAGATCACAAATTATGGGACGACTTAGACGATTTAAAATTTCAAAAATCCGTAAAATGGGCGGGTAGGATGCGAAAATAATTAGAGAAGAAGTAATTAAAAATTTAGATACCGCGAATGAAATACAATCTAGATATTATAATCACAGCCGTCGGCCGTTAAGTTTCGAAATTGGCGAACAAGTTTTAAAAAGTGAAAGAAAACATTATCAAATAAAGGGAAAGGCATAACTAAAAAATTGAATAAGAATTTTGAGGGACTATTCTTTATCAAGGCCAAAATTTCACCAACAATCTACGAGATAAAAAACAAGAAAGGAAAATCGTTAGATAATTGGAATGTTAAAGATATTAAAAAATATATGGTTAGGAAATAAATTTGATTTTATGGATATGGCATGCATGTAAACAAATTAAATTCCACACTACTGAATCTTTACAGAAATACACTGACATCAACATTAAAAAAACAGAGAGATAGAACACGAATTTTTCATTTTCAGACGATGGATAAGAAATTAATGCTCAAATGCAAAGATTGCTTCAAAGAATTGATTGGAGAGGAGTTATTGACTCACTCATGTCAAAAATAAGCGGAGATAATGCAACCAACCAGCAGCGAATGAAAATTCGCAGCAAAAGAAAGCAAGAAGAGGTTCGTCCACTCAGCTCCGCCACCAGTGCAAAATGAAAAATGGAAAACGCCATAGGCTTTTGCTTTTTATTTTTTGCAAATTTTATGCTAAAAAGAAATTTTTTTGCTCTTTAAGCTTCCAAGATCAGGGTGGCTGCGTTAGCACGACGTCCACTCAGCGCCGCCACATATCAAAACTCACTAAAAATTATTATAATGAAATAAACGATTAGAAGAAATTTTTTTGCTTTTTCTTTTGCTCTCGGAAAAACATATAATTCGTGTGGCAGAATAATCTATAAATTCAAATTTAAGTAGGAATAAAATCCAGTATTTCAATTTCGAGGAGAAAAAAATCGGGATTCTATTAAGCGGGTAGAAAAATAATCGAGAACTTGGAAATCATGTGGTACAAAATCCGATACTTTATTTCCGAGGAAAAAAAATTCGGGAATGTATTTTTAGAGTAGCACAATAATCTAGAACTTCGAATTCAAGTAACAAAAAAGTCCCGTTCTTTAGTTTCGAGGAGAAAAAGAATGAAATCTATTATTCGTGTAGCAGAATAATCTACAACTGCAAACTAGAGTAGCAAACAATTCAGTACTTTAATTTCAAGGAGCAAAAAAATCGGGAATATATAATTCTAGTAGCAGAATAATCTAGAACATCAAATTGAAGTAGCAAAATAGTTCAGTACTACAATTTTGAGGAGAAAAGAAATAGGGCATCTTTAATTTGAGTAGCATAATAATGTAGAACTTCGAATTCAAGTAGCAACAAAGTCCAGTTATTTGGTTTCGAGTAGCAAAAAATTCGATCTTTCATTTTGAAGAGCAAAAAAACATGAAAGCTATTATTCGTGTAGCAGAATAATCTAGAACTTTGAATTGGAGTAGCAAACAATTCAGTACTTTAATTTCAAATAGTATAACAATCCGCTACCTTAGTTTCGAGGAGCAAAAACTGTAATCTATTATTCGTGTAGCAGAATAATTTTGGAACTTTAAACTCGAATAGGAAAAAAAATCACGGACTTCCATTTCAAGGAGCAAGAAAACGGGAATCTATTAACTTCGTAGAAAAATAATCTGGAACTTCGAATTCGACAATCAAAAAAATCCGGTGCTTTAATTTCGTGGAGCAAAACATCGGGAATCTATCATTCAAGGGCACTCAAACTTCACTGGATTGTACAGTTATTTATTAATTTAATTAAATTCAACTCATACATTAATTAATACTTGCGGGGTAAATGATAGAAGACATAAATTTCCAACAAGGAATTAGTCAATCTAAAGGTCTGAATTATCTTTATATTGTTTGAAATTGTTTTCATATTTTCAGGAAATTTTCAGTTACGAGATTTTGATATGTTTCACTCAGGGACAGTTTCTTATGACATTATATATTGTCCATCGCAGAGCAAAAAAAGAGCAAAAAAATCTCCTATAACAATTTTTTCCGAATATTATTATTTTTGATGCGTTTTATATAAGTATATATAAGTTCCTCTACCTAAATTTCCGTGGGAGGGTAGTTTTCGGGGTAAATTATAATAGGGGTGAATTTTCAAGTGTTAAATAATTAATTTAGAGTTCTGAATCATCTTTACGTTGTTCAAGGTTGTTTTTACCCTTTTAGAACGTTTTTGGTCACGCGGAGTAGGTATGTATGACTTAGGGGTCGTTTTTTGGGAGACGTATTGTATGTTTGTCGGAGAGCAAAAAAAAAAGCAAAAAAAATCTATCCTAATCGTTTATGTCATTATCATAATTTTTATTGAGATTTCATAGGTGGCTGCGCTGAGTGGAAGTTGTGCTAGCGCCGCTACCCTTATCTCGGAAACTTAAAGAGCAAAAAATTTGTTTTTGAGCATAAAATTTGCAATAAAAAAAGCAAAAAAATATTGCGTCTTCCATTTATTATTTTGCCTTGGTGGCTTCGCTGAGAGGACGAACCTATTTAGGCTTAATGTCATGGACGGTAATACTGGAAGCGATAGCAAGGGAAAAAGACGAAAAGAAGAATAGAGCTGAAAAATTCTTACGAGAAGTAATGGAGAGGGAAGCAAAATAAGCGGAAGATAAATAAAATGAAGAAATAGACGAGGAGCGGAGAAGTCACTGAGAAAAATGAGAAATTGATCAATTTTCCTAGGAAAAATTTTGAGAAAATTTTTTTCCCAAAAGTGACAAAATCGCTATAGGTTTCCATAAAAACAATAACAATAACATTAAAAATTTCGATAGTAAATTTTCTGAGAAAAAATTGTAGAAGAAAAAATTTTTTCCAAATTCACAACAATGCTATAGATTTCAATAACCACAATAACATTAAAAATTTCGATAGGAAATGTTCCCTGGTGGAAAAATCTACCTGTATTTTTTCCGCGGCATTTCTGCAATCACGTTTGCAGATAAATGCAGATAAATCTTCCTTCTTTAATCTTCAAAACTCCCCAATTTCTCTGCTAATTTGGTCTCACGGATATTTGCGTGAAAATTAGTATGCAGAGAAAAATTGTTTGCAGCGAAATTCAGAGAATCTCGGCATTTCT
>CAKNWW010257087.1:0-10526 GCA_932074435.1 Andricus kollari | reverse complement strand
ATAGAAAATTACCTACTGAGAAAATAGATCATACGGAAAATACAGATAATGATTCATTTGAGTTTTTGCCGGTGAAGGATATTATAACTAATGTACCTAAATCTTTTCGTTACAAAAGTACTTTACTGCTTAATCATTTAACGAAACCTGATTGTGCCGATAGGATAAAATGGGATAAATATGGTTCAGTGATTATTGACGGTAGACTTATTGAGCATTCAAACATTGCAGACCTGGGTAATGATGCATTAAGGTTTAGAAAAAGTTTGAATCCTCCTGGCAGAAACCACTTTGCCCGTATCCTTCAAGAGATTGGTACCCCGCGAGATCTCGTGAAAAATCAAGCATATTTGATTCCTGCTAAACAAATACAACGAGATATAAATAACCGATCACTCTTGAATCAAGAATCTCTTATTGGGATCTGAAATACAACGATACGCCAACGGGTGGCCAAATGTAGTAATAAAATAACGGGGTCGTATTCATCATATTATAGGTTTTACTACATGATTCATTTGAATTTCATAATAAAAATTAATATTATATTAATATTTCGTGGAGTTTAAAACAATATAATCAATAAGAAATTTAAGTAGCACCAGAAGAAAAGTTTTGATTCGTGTATTTGGGCCTCATAAAGTTAAAAAAGCGTTTTTTCCTTCTTGTCTTCATCAGACATATCACCATATCTTCAGAAAATAATTATTTTCTAACTGGATGCTACTATTTTCTTTTACTTAATTATAATAACAAATCTGAGGAACAATTTAAAATAAGTCTTTACACCCAATTTATATCCAAATGATGAATTATCATCGTCGCGCGTTATTATAGAACACATGAACTAAAATTAAATGATGTTCCGTATATCACTAATTTATATTATTTCAAGTAAAATCTCACTTTCTACTTAATTAAGGTATTTTTATGTGAAGTGTCCTAAAACGCACTTACAAATAGAGAATTGTCCGCTTTTCAAAGATATGTGTCCAATGTATTTATCGTAAAAACTAGACGGAAGCCACTTTTTTTGCACGTTATGAGAGGGTCTGAAATTTTCACGGAAAACGTCCTGTGTAGGAATGGTAACCGGGATCCGACCGGGAGCCGGCCGGATAGCCCCAGTCTAAACCGGGAGCCGGCCGGGGATACTGGCCGGGATTCGGCCAAAAACGTCACTGTAATCTGGTCGGATCCCAGCTTCCATACCGGCCGGGATCCGTTTGGGTAACCCGGCCACAGACCGATAAAAAAATTTTGCTTCAGGCGAGAAATTGGTAACTTGGAATGTCTTTTAAGGCTCATCGTAAAGAATACGGTGAACTTTAAATGTAAAATAAATAATAAATACTTTAATATAAAATAATAATTATTCGCGCATTAAGCGGGGGTTTCAAACTGATTACTGAAATAAGGTTGATTTTAATAACGGGCTTTATTTGTTAACTTCGCGGAGATGACTCGACATGAATGCAACGTGCATTCTCGTTCGAGGTGAAAAACTGAAACTTGCAAGTGTCTACGCCGACGCCAGGCGCAGAAGGCGTCAGGCATGGCGGTAAATTTGAAAGTGTACTGAGTAAAAATTTTCTGAAAACAGAGAAAATTGTGAAAATTGTAACAATTCTGCTAATACACATTGCAGAATCGATAACAGTTTTAATTAATAAGTTAAAACATTGGAAAGACATAAATGTTGTTCTTTTTTTCAAAAATTTGAAAAAGCTAAATTCTGTTTCACTGACCTAATAAATCCGTAAGTGCGTCTTTGATAATGTCACGGCTCTTTAAAAATATGCAATTTCTACAAAAAAAAGTATCCTGACCAGTGCTCGGTCGGCTCCCGATAATGAAATCTAACCCGGTTTGGCCCGACCGGCAGCCGGCCGGCTCTCGACCATGAAATCTAACCAGGGTTGGCCCGGCCGGTAACCGAGCGGCACCCGACCATGAAACCCAACCAGGGGTAGCCCGGACGGGATCCGACCAGAAACCTTGTTGTAGTAGGGCCAACCCGGGCAATTTCTGCACGGGGTATTTCATATTCCTTTATAATATATTTTATATTTAGTTTCTAAAGTACGACTACCTAGCCATGCTCAACCCTCTCCTTAAATAATAAAAAACAAACCATTTTTAACGAAAACAATACACTGAATGACGATTCCATCAATTTATAATTGATATTTGTTCCAAATTTATAACATGACCAACGTGCACAATTTTTTGTCCTTTCTTAAAATGCCTACTTTAACCATTTTTGCAGATACTGACTCTCAGTTCTTCTAAATAATTTCAAAATAAATAAAAAAAACCCCTTCGCATCACATGTATTAGAGGTAAAGTGACCCCGTTGTTGCCTCCATATTGCCTATCACGTGACGCTGTGACGTCATTATTTCAGATCCCAGTAACAGAGGATGAAACAACTGAGGATGAAGCAAGGTCTGATAGAATCCTAAAGATTTCTAATAAGTCAATCCGTGAAAGAAGTCGTAGTAGAATTAAAAGGAATGCCAGTCAAGAAAAGAGACAAACTGGTTCAGGAATGGTAACCAAGTGGCAGTCTCTTATTCTAAAATGAAGCTCCTTAAAGAAGTATACTACAATCCAAGTCATCCTGCTTTTTATAGTGGTATAGAAAAAATAACTCGCGTTGCACGAGGGAGAGTATCACGTAAACAAGTGTTTGATTGGCTAAAATCCCAGGATGCATTCACTTTACACAGACCTATTCGACCAAAATTTCGGAGAGCTCATTATATGGTTTCCAATCTTGATGAGGTTTGGGAGTGTCATTTAATCGACATGCAAAGTTTTGTCCACTTATAACGATAATCACCGTTATATTCTAGTAGTGATTGATGTTTTGAGTAAATTCGTCTGGGTTGAAACTCTTCGAAATAAAACTGCATTGGATGTGAAAGCTGCTTTCCCAGGTGCGAATTGACCGTCGGCCCACGGTCGGGCCAACCGTCGGACGGTTGGTCCAACTTTGTGCGCCACTGGTCGGGCCAACCAGCTAAATGATAACGGTCAACCGCCTTTGACTTCTCAACGTCGAACCGACATTTGGTCCCATATATGGGCCATCTATTAAGATGATGGCGGCCCAACCTTGAACAACAATGTTGGGCCGACTTTGATTTTTGAAGGTTCAAGGTATTCAAAAAATTAATAATAATGGATTGCGAGTATTTTTACTATAAATGTTAATGGTCCTTCTTAGAATGAATACATATATTACATTTTTAAACATTATATTACAAATAAAATTTCTATCGCTACGGGGTTTCGAACCTACATCTATACCTGATTCTATCGCCTAGCAGTCGGGAGCCTTACCCATTACTCTATACCCACAGAATTGAAAGTCAATTAAAAAACCATCCTCATAAGCCACAACTCAAAGCAGTTGAAATTAAACATTTTTTTAACTCTTTTTTTCTCAATAATTTTATTATTACTATGCGACATCATGTAGATGTAAAATAAATTAACCGTTAACGTGAATATAAGTGAAATAACTTTTAGATAAATAATTTAAACCCATTACAATTTTTAGGTAAAATAGTTAAATTTCCACCTTGAAAAATGTTTAAATAATAAAACAATTTTCAACGAAACAGGTAAACTAATAACATTACTTTTCTACACTTAAAATATGATTTGGCTGAATCGACAAAATTTTTGTTAGTATAATATTTAAATTTTCACTTTCAAAAATGTTGGAAAAAACGAATTTTCAACCAAATAAATGAAATTTGAACCAAAAAAGATGAAGTTTCAGTAAAATAAAATAAAAATAACTTAATAAAACGAAATTAAAATCGACAACAAATAAGTTTCCTTTAACATCAGTATTCATGCATTTTTCAAACGAAATAGACGTCCAAACTGAACTGCTCCACATTTCAGTCTGTCAGAATGCATACGCATTGGAATTTTCACAATGTTTGTTGACAAAAATCTGTTCAATTACAATTCAAATTTCAAATTTGCATAAAATGTCACATTTTCCAGTTAATTTGGTTACATTAAGAATTTGTATTTGTTGCTTATAACAAATAAGTTCACCCAACTATTATAAGGACAAAACATTTGTCATTATCTGAGAGAGAACTGTACCAAAACTACCAAAGTTTTTTATTACTTAAGACTTATATTGTATTTAAAAAAAACTTTATTTCATTAATTTGTCCAATTATTGCAAGGTCAACACGCCTTTTTTATAATATATTACAAATTTTATTAATTTATCCAATTATTGTAAGGGCGACACACATTTAAATTTATGCAAATATTACCAAAGACATTAAAGATTGAACCAAACCAAATTTGAAATAATTTTCTTATTTAAACAACATTCTTACACTGCGGCCCTGATAAACATTTTTGTGTAACTGTCTTTACCAGAATAAAAATTAACTACTGATGAGGGCCACCATTGTGCGCCGAAACGTTTGGTTCAATTAAAAATTGACTGAAATATTTATTCTGACCCTAAAGCCAAAATTGACATCCAACATTACAAACAATTATTTTTGTTTTAATTTTTTTTAACACATTAATTTTTTTTTGCGCCCACTTTCAATAATTTTTTATCATGTAATATTTTGTTTCTTCGCGTTTTAGGTTATTTTACAACTTTTTATAGTGACATAAAATTTGATTTTTAATGAGAATTTAAAATTCGCATCGACGGAACTTAGAAATATTATCGCGTACTGCGACGTCGCGTCGGGTGCATCATGGTGACTTGTACAAGCCAATGTTATGCCGACGGTTGGGCCATCTCTTGTCCAGAGTCGGGCCGACCGTACTTTCACGGTCTTTTGGAAACCATTGACCAGAGTTTGTCCGACGGCCGGCCCATATTTGGGCCAAGGTTTGACCTACCATCGGGTGCATCAAGGTGACTTGTGGCTAACCGACTGCTGTATACAGAGTTGGACCGACCGCATTCTTGCGGTCGTACCGACCAATCTGCCACAGTTTATCCGATCGTCGGCCCAAAGTTGGGCCAGAATTGGGCCGACAGTCGGCTTTTCGCCCACCGCCGACGTCGGTTGCCAACGTCGGTGAGACCATAGCAGCTTGAAAACATCTTAGTCGGTCCAACTCTGGTCATCGTAGATCGGTTACCAAAGTAGGGCCGAGCTTGGGCCGATGGTTAATCTCCGGCATCCGACCGAATTTCGCACCTGGGGTTGAGTGTATTTTAGAAAGAAGTAATCATCGAGTACCATTCTGTTTACAATAAGACAAGGGCACGGTCGTATACACAGTAGAGTGGGTCGAAAATAACCAATTTCAGAAATCGCAAACAATACCATGCCTAAAAGTAGTACAATGGGACCCCCATGAAGTGTACTGAATGTGGAATCGATCGATTTAAATCTAAGTAACGCGCGCGAGCAAAATAGGTTTAAAAAAATTATCTTATGCCGAGTTAAAGTTTTTTTTTATTTCAATTTTTTTTTAAATTTTCGGGGTTGCGTAGAGTCTGCTTAATTTTTGCCAGATTTTAAGATACTATTTTGCAAGAGATAATCATGTTTTAATATACCCTCATTTTTAACTTTTATTTTTCGCGCCCATAAAAACATCAAAAAATTTATTTTTGGCATTTGAGGACTTTCTTGGGATCAAGATAAACTCAAAAAAAATTCAAGATATATAGGGGATCAAAACTGGAAACACTGTAAATTTGTGAAATATTGAAATCTATGGATAATGATATTATTTACTTGAATTTTTTTTTGAGTTTGTTTTGATCCCAAGAAAGTCCTCGAATGCCAAAAAAAAATTTTATCACGTTTTTATGGGCGCGATAAATAAAATTTAAAAATAAGGGTATATTAAAACATGATTATCTCTTGCAGAATAGTATCTTAAAATCAGGAAAAAATTAAGAAGACTCTACGCAATCCTAAAAATGTAAAAAAAAATTGAAATAAAAAATCTTTAAAACTCTGCATAAGATAATTTTTTTAAACCTATTATGCTCGCGCGCGTTACCTAGATTTAAATCGATCGATTCCACATTCAGTACACTTCATGGGGATCCCAAGGCACTACTTTTAGGCATGGTATTATTTGCGATTTCTGAAATTGGTTATTTTCGGCCCACCCTAATACACAGGTCCGGGGGCTCTCGTGGTGGGGAAAGTTCCCTAATGTAAGCCAGAAAGTTTCGCAAACTGACCACTGAAGGTAGTGGCGTATGTGTTGAGTAGTGTAGGATTTGAATTTGAAATGATATTTCAAAACACGTTTTTCAACATTTTCTAACGTCAGAGTCTCAACTGGTGTCAAGAATATTTGATGAAGTATTAATTTTGCAATTTTGATTACTGTAACAATTTTATCGGTTAACTTAATTTGCTATCGACAATTTTATTTATAAGAAATTTTTATTATGAATGAAAATGTGTGTTAAGGCCACTCGTTGCACTATATTAATATTTTGAAAAATCAGTTTCATGCAATTTACTTTAAATCATATAATTTTTAGCATCAATATGTGTTTATTATTTTCATTAATTAAAAATGCATCCACATTATTCAAATTATTCAATACATCTGGATTAAATTGACTTCTTGAAATTAAAATATCAAATTAATCCGCCACTTTCTCTACTCTACTATCACGCCACTACCGGAAGTGTCAACTTTGTGAAATAATCGGAAGCTTCAATAAGGGAACTTCCCCCACCAAGAGAGCCCCCGGACCTGTGTATACGACCGTGGACAAGGGAAAAGAATTTTTGGGTGCCCTTTTCCAAAAATATTTGTCTGATAATGGAATAAAATTTCACATAACGCGGGATCCTAACGTTAAAGCAGCCATAGTAGAGCGTTTCAATCGGACACTCAAGGAACGTATGTGGCGATATTTTACACATAAAAGCACTCGACGTTATATTGATGTTTTACAACGACTTGTGAATGCATACAATAATACTCGACATTCAAGTATTAGAATGACACCGTCTGAAGTTAATTTATCGAATGCAGCCGAAGCTCGAGCAAATATTCAACTTCGATTTTGTAAAGAAAAAAAGTCCAAAGGAAAGCCTAAATACAGTGTTGACGATCTCGTCAGAATCAGTCGTGAGAAGGGTGACTTTGAAAAAGGTTATGAGTCTGGTTGGAGCAAGGAATTATTTGTTGTAAGGCGATCCATTACAGGAAGAAATCAAGCACTCTACATGTATGAGTTAAAAGATTTAGCAGGGGAAGACATCGAAGGTACTTTTTACGAACAGGAATTGACTGGTGTAAACAATAAGAATATTGAGGAGGAAGAATTTCAAATTGAAAAAATATTACAGTCTAAAGGCAAGGGAAACGAAAAACAATTTCTTGTCAAGTGGTCAGGTTATCCTGACAAATTTTATTCATGGATTCCAGCCTCAAATTTAAAAAAATGGTAAAAATGAATATCGATCAATTTTACCTCATTTTACCAAGCAACAGCAGTATGAAATATTTTCTCGAGAATACCACTTCCAATTTTATAACGCAACTGCCACATGAGATTCGTTTACGAGGGCAGTGGGTAGTAGGACTCACGGAAATACAACTTCCTCGTACATTTCTTCATGTGAGACACGATGATTAATTTGAAAATCGTATTGTCCTTATGAACAGTGGGGCTGCAGGATATGAATATCCACAATATGATGGTAATAGTAAAAATAGAAAATCTATTGAGAAAGACCTTCTTCACAAATATAACGTACCTATTAGTGTGAGAAAAGATTAAATGGTTGACTTAAATTTGGGAGATCATTTAGAAGATGTTATAGATCTTATTGCTCTGAGAGAAAAGGCAAAGGACGAAGAAATGTCTCTTATGTGGAAAAAACTACTTGCCAATGTCTTTCAAGCTGGTCTTTATTCAAATATTGTTTCTCTTTTAAATAACCTGAATAGACTTCCAGAATTGAGTCAACATATTAAATTTAAATATGACAAATTCAAAAGCAGTTACGTAATTATACAAACACAGTGTGGCCGATTATGTCTGACTGATCACCATTTTTTGGTACTTAGTGATAAATTATCACGCATTCGTGGGTTACCTCCACATAATCTAATTCCAGTTCAAACTAATGACTACATTGCTAGTTATCCACCTAGTCTAGCAAGTGCTCTTCCAGATAATTTATTTGTTTACTGTGATATTTGTGAACCACGCGTTACAGGCGAGGTAAAAGCACCACTTTTACGCACAGTTTCTTTAGATACAGCAGATTACAATTTTGGTACAACACAAGTCACCCACTTTCAATCACCTAACTACATACCAGTTCTTAGCACAGGTTTTCCTACAATTGAAATTGATATAAGAGATCACCTTCGTTTACCAATACCATTTGAGTATGGTACGCTGACAGCTACACTTCACTTTAAGCGTATTGACTAGATAAAAAAAAAAATAATGAGTCATTACATAGATTATTACTAGCGGAGCCCGAGTCGTCGGTAAAGAAGCTCTTCTAGCTGGAATGAATGTTATGAATGATATGGATAATAAGATACTTCTTAAAAACTCTGTCAAGAATCGTCTTGCAGAATCAAGCCAAAATTTAAAACGTCGTGCAGCGGAAAAAATGGAGAATATCATGAACGGTTCGGGCTATAAACATAGTAGGGAGAAACGGATGATTCAGTCTACTTCTAATCGTGGCATGCTACACCTCGTGAGACGAAATACATTAAAAAAAAGAGAGAAAAAAATTAAAAAGCAGGTTACGGCAAAAAGTAAAAAGTCTACAAAAAATAAAAAAAAAGACGACAAAGAGACGCACAAAATGAAGGAATAGCAAAATTACCGATATTTTTGACGCCCCCATAGAGTTTGTTGTTCCTGGTCATGGTGATGAATACATCGACCTAGCACACACTATGCTCAGTCTTCGAGTAAAACTAGTAGTCCCCACAAGAGTAGCCGCAAATACTGTTCAGCTAGACAAAGTAGGACCTGTCAACAATCTCTTGCATTCACTCTTCAATCAGGTGGATGTATATTTCAATCAAAAAGTAGTATCACCACCTAGTAATTCTTATGCATATCGAGCATACATTGAGACTTTACTTAACTATGGACCAGCTGCCAAAACAGTAATCTTACACCATCTCTGTGGTATAATGATAGTGCTGGAAAAATGGATGATTTCGATGCTAATGAGGGTTTTAAAAATCGACAAAAATATTTAAGTGTAGATAAATCTATTGATCTTATCGGTCATTTACATTGTGACATTTTCAATCAAGATAAATTTATCATCAACGGTGTAGAGTTACGAGTTCGGCTCCTTCGATCAAAAGATAATTTCTGTCTTATGGACAGTACAAGCAACTGTCATATTCACATTCAGGAGGCATCGCTACTTGTTCGCAGAGTAAAAATCAACCCTGGTATTCTTCTTGCAAACGCTGAAGCTCTATCTCAAGGCACTGCAAAATATCCGATCACACGTGTCGAGGTGAAAGCTATGACGATACACTCGGGTTTTCACGCTGAAACCCTTGACAATGTTATTTTTGGACAATTACCAAAAAGAATAATATTCGGATTCGTAGAAAATACTGCATATAATGGCAATGGAAAGAAGAATCCCTTTAATTTCCAAAATTATAAAATTAATCATCTATCCCTTTATATTGATGGTACTCAGATACCTTCGAAACCTCTACAGCCATCCTTTAACACTAAAAATTTGTACATCGAGGCATATAACACGTTATGTACTGGAACTGGTATTCATTTTCTAAATGAGGGAAATAGTATTGATCGGCAATAATATCCAGTCGGAAATTGTTTATTTGCCTTTGATTTTACACCGGATCTCTCTGCTAATTGTTATTCTCACTGGAATCTTGTAAAACATGGTAGTCTCAGAATTAAAGTACGATTTGAAGAAGCGCTTGTTAGTAGAATTAATTGTATAGTATATGCAGAGTATGATGATGTTTTGGAAATATACTCGTCGAGACAAATTATAGCTGATTCAGTGCTTAGTGTAAGTGGGGATAATGCTTATACATATAGGGAAAAACCTTTTATTTAAAAACCTCAGTCTCTACTTGTTTGTGACAGTATTAAATTATATCCTTCTGTATAACGTATTAAAAATAAAACTGGTTGATTACGTAATTGATATACAAGGGTTTCGTGATGATTCTGGTCGTTTAATACCTAAAGAAGTAGCTGTGGTTACTCTAGATCGCTACTGTATAGCTCATTGGATTACTTCTCCACCTTATGCATTTACCGATCTCGCAAGCTCATCTCAACGACAAAATAACTGGCTCAGTTGTAAACATCATGGTATCGAATGGTTTGAAGGAGATGTTCCAATGATTTTTTTACACGCTAATCTTCGTGACGTAGTCCGGACTGCCAGACTAATATATACCCGAGGACATGAAAAGGCCGTTTTACTGCAAAAGATTACAAGCTGACGCATCACAAACTTGGAGGAACTAAACTGTCCATCATTCAAAAGTCT
>CAKNWW010256996.1:0-14919 GCA_932074435.1 Andricus kollari | reverse complement strand
AAAAAAAGTTCTATCTGGAGCTCTAAAAAATTATTTGAAAGAGCGTAAGAATAGAAAGCAAGATATACATTTAGTTTACCGAGAAAAGATTTGATTTACATTTGTTAGGTACATTTTATGTTACAAACATTATTTTTATTAAAATAGATATGTAAGTTAATTCAGGAAATTAGGTATAAAAAAGTAATTCAAAAACGAACAAAACTTTGCATAATTCTAAATATTTTAAGTATCTGTCATCTGAAAATTTAAAATATGTATTTATTAAGATTTTTGAGTTTATCAAGATGTACGGTAGCTAATCACTAATCCTAATCGATTGTGATCATTTTTTTAAAAATAATTTTAACAAATTTTTAAGAGAGTCGATTTTTGAATTTTGTATTTATTGTACTTCTGTGCTAACAAATAAAGTGAAAAAATAGCAATTTTCACATCTTTATATTTATCTTTTCGTAAATAATCGAAATAAGCTCAGAATCAATCGAAGTCAATATAGTGGTATCTAATATATGAAATTAATCCATGAAATGTTCCAAATAATTTTTATAAACAAATGTATAATCAAATTTCAAAGTTGATGGTTCTATGATTCAAAGCATATTTTTCCTGCCAATCTGTTTTGAATTCCATCTTTAATGGTGCACCACCAAAAATATTCTAACCAATCAATTCTTATTGATTTGATAAACAAATTATACAAACAAATGTAAAATTTATGTTTTTCAGTCATAAATTTTATACATTCCGCTTTGACTAAAATGACTTTAAACTGGTTCAATAGTAATGTTCCAAAAGGAAACTTTGTCTCTCCAAGCTATTTGGTAATGTTATAAAGAAATTATCCAGACAAATGGACTACTGGACCATTTATTCACCAAAATACAATCGGTTTATTTAAAAAGACTTTAAATTTGTTTGAAAGTGTTGTGTTGTGGAAAGATTGATCTTTGCCAAATATTTATTAATGTTTTAAACATTAACACAAATCTTGCAAAGATCGTTTTTTTTCACAACACAAGACAACACAACACTGTCAACCCAATTTAAACTCGTTTAAGTCAAAAGAGAATGTATTTCTGTAAATAAATTGCCAAATCGTGCATTTGTTTATAAAATTTGTTAAAAAATTAACTACACTGTAAAAAAAGCTTTGGTGATATTTATAATCAGCTAGTAATTATACGTGCAGTGAATTTTCAAATTACAATGCATAAGCTGATTAATTTACGATACTACAGTATTTATTTGCAATCTAGTGTGATTTAACTTCAGGTCACAAAGTAAAAATAGAACGACGGTTGTTCCACTTGCAGTCGACTGTAAAATTACTACGTCCGATGATGGAAATTATTCGATCGGCGTGGGACATAGTAAGTTTACGTAAGATGATAATTTTACTTGGGGCTTTAAGTCTACGAAAGTATATGTAAATTTTGACTATGTGTGCTTTTCTGTCGCGAGGGAGTAAGTCCGCCCTGACGAACGCCGCAGAATTATGTGCAGGACGTAAATTTTGACCATTCGGGACTCTGAAGTATGACGTTGTTTTGCACGTTATGTCAAAGATAATCTTTGGTTGTAGGTTAAAGAAAAACTGCAAATCCGTGAAAAGTCAGGGAAATTTGATAATCATAAGTCAAAGATGAAAAAGATATTGAAATTTGAATCACCGAAAAGTTTTTGGGGAACCAAATTTCTAAATATCTTTTCGATTATAAAAGCTGAAGACAAAATTCAACGAAATTTCGGAGATTTCCGACCCGTACCTAATTTCACGGTCGACGACGGGAAAACGTCCTGCATGTATTTCTTTATGGCGGACGCAGGTTGAGAACAAAAGTATGTATTTTTACGGAATTCTGCTTATTTACTATGTGCCACACCGATCGAATTATTTCCATCGTCGCAGGATGTAAATTTACACCAACTTTTTTTACAGTGTAGTATGTTAGACGGAGTTTTTTAAATAGAAACAACAACAACAGCAGAAATAAATGTAGAATTTATTTCTTTGAATAAATAGCCGAATATTGCATTTGTTTATATAATTCGTTTATAAAATTAGCAAACATGTTGGAAGAACTTCTAATTGAACATCAATTTCAGTGAAAGCTTAGAATGAATTTCTGTGAATAAATGGCCGAATAGTGCATTTGTTCACAAAATTAATTTCGTTTATAACGTTTCATGAATGTTATTCGAAAAATCAGGTCACCAAATTTTTCATACCTATGAGGAAAATTTAAAAATATTTTGATGAAAACACGACTTATTCCTTGTATAGATTTTATATTTGTTTTCATAATTTGTTCATAAAATTAAGAAATATTTATTTCGTTAGACTATTTTTTATTATGCGCCACGAACGGTGTAGTATAAAAAATATTTGCTGAACAAATATTTTAAATCATAGAACCATTGACGTTGCATTTTTTTGTACAATTCGTTTATATAAATAAATTTAAACATATAATAAATTAATTTCGTATATTAGTTGTCACTGCACTGATTTCGATTGTTTTCGACTTTATTTTGATAGTTTACGGAAAGATAAAAAATAATGATGTAAAAATTACCATTTTTGCACTTTATTTGTAAGCGCACAAGTGCGATAAAGAAAGAATACAAAAATCGGCGCTCATAAAAAAATATATCAAAATCGATTAGGAATTCTGGGCTCTAGGTTGTTTTGAAACAAATTTTTACGTTTTGTCCCACTGTGTGCCGCCAAGAACAAAAACAAAAAATCGCAAATATAAGTTAAGAACACTTAGTGGTTTGTACTGGCACCAGTCGTTGGCACCCCCTCTATGTTTCTCTAGTGAGAAATTTTTCATAGCTGAAAAATAAAAAACATTTTGATTTTAATTAGTAGATCGAAAACTGTCATTCCATTGACAAAATCTATTTTACTATCCAAGACCACAAGGTTTAAAGTTTTAATGATATTATACTCTAATTAAATGTTACTAAATATCAAATTTATTATGGAACTTTTAAACGTATGAAACAAAGAACGCACTGAAATAAATTTTGATGCAATTAAAAATTTAATTTATCAGAAATCAGGCAGCTATTTTAGACATGGTACAATATGGACTTAATAAAATTTGCTTTTCTAGTGTGTGTATGTGCCACGCTTAATACAGTTTTGAAATAAAGTGTTTTTAATATAAATTTTTATTGAAAAGCAACCAAAAATTATTTTACTTACTGCTTTATTTTGATTAAATTCTTGAGTATCAGCAATTATTACGAAATTATGAACTTCTCAGAAATATGAAAAACCCTATTTGAAAGTCTTTTTAGAATTTTATTGTGTTTTCAAATTGTCACTTAACCCCAACGGATAATATACTACCTGAAAATAAAATATACAGGTCACCAAGGACTGTTAGATAATTAATTCGTACAATAAAGAAGATTATTAAAACAAAATATTTCTGTTCAGATTACAATATTTAAATATATTTTTCAGTTTAGCTACTGTTTTTCTGTTGGGTCATTTCTCGACACAATTATACTTATTTAACAAATGAAATATTTTACATTTAAACTCAACATGGTTAAATCCTACGCTGTAAAGTTAATTTAAGTTTCCAAAAGTTTTATGGTGTAGAATTATTTATTTATTGTGTGGGCTTTGAATTATATGTATTAAATTATCTTGTGTAGATTTCCCGCTTTTAAAATGAACCGTACTGAGTTTTCAGTTGTCGAGTTTAATTTTGTCGAATATGCACCGCCCCATACGTTAATACCTGTTTTATTTAGAATTTACATTTAAAAAAGTTAATATAAATTAGTACGACAGAATCTAAAACACATAAATTATTGCTGAAATTAAAAGCAGCAAAATATGAAAAAAGTGTTTTTTAGAGCATAATGTACTATCAAATTTTATTTTATTAATAATGATTAACGAATTATTAACTTGTAGAACAGCACCAAACAAATCGTTTTCTTATAAGAAGTAGTAAATAACTAAACATTTTCATGATAGTTATGAAATTGATTATTAGCTTATAAATTCAGGAATCTCTTGATGTCACAATATCCAAATAATTGTGTCTAATATACTTATATTGGATGGAAAATTAACTGGAATTTTTGTTGATGTTTTTTTCATCTATCTAAATTTCTAAAATGATTTTTAATGATTATAGTAAAAAGTAATATCATTCTTATTGTAGAGATTAAGAAAAAATTGAGATTCTTATAAATTTTCAAATATTTTTATGTTGTATCTATTGTGATTTGAATCCTCAACTAGATATTCAGCCGTTATACTAGAATATATATTAAGCACGTTATACCTTTCTTTTAAGACAAAAGATAATTTATGTACATAATTTATCAATTAACAAAAGTTCAAAGTATAACAAAAAACAGCATCGTAAATTTAACTGTCAAATCAGGTACACAACGTTTTCGCTGTTTTCTAGTGAATACTTCAAAATTATTTATCACAATATCATAACTTGCAATTTACTTATGTTGAGAAATAAGCAACCCCAAAAAGCTAAAATAAGTCTTTTACCCTTAATTCATGTCTATACTAAACTGATTTTGTAAATTTGATTCAAAGAAATCGAGATAAAGGAGAACACAAAACTCATACGTCTATCGTTAAAGATTTATTTCATAATATTACACCAACAACTATTATTGAATTTTTATAATAATAATTCCTTATCATGTTAAAAATGCGAATAAACACTTATTTAATAATATATAATTATATATATATTAATTATCATATCGTATAATTGTTATATTAATAGCCTAAAGATGCGATGCACATCAGAGACACGGAATTCGTTCCGTCTCTATCGCCGCGTTCAACTAATTGTCTCACCACTTCGTATGTCGAATGCTTATAATATATACGACTTTCGTACTTTTTTCTTATTTTTCCACGGAATTCGAGTTCCCCTAATCATTTTTTTGTTAATCAACATCTTTCTCTATATTATTTCTTTCGCCGATACTTGGAATGCTCGATTATAGATTATGTTCCATAAAAGTGGCTATTGCGATAAAAAACATTGCTGTTTGTCTCCGAGTGGAGACTGGAGACAGTTTGGAGAAGGGAAATCTCTTAGAAAATATAGAATCCTCATCGCCACGTAAGGAATCCAGTCTCTACTCGATTTTTTCCGAAGACAGTTGAGGCAGTCTGTTGTCGAGAAACCGAAAAAAAACCGGCAGACTTTGCGTTCAGTGATTTTTAATCAATAAATCTCGACGGCAGGCGATTAATGAATGATTAGAATTATGGACATCTGGCAGAAGCTGATTGTTACAAAGCTCACTTAAGAATCTTGATCGTTAATTAATTAACCGCTTGATTATGTTACACGAATGATAATTGCGATAACGGAACAATATATTTATATTCTGTAAAATATAATAATATATGGCGACTGCTGTCTGCTCATGATTCACTTGCATCGCTCAAAATAAAATATCCCAGAAACATTTTTCAAGGTCCCGAAGAATTAATGGCGACCTTAGCATCACGTTGTTTCTGAGAAATTGAGATCAATCCCTCTCAGTAGAATTAAATAATCCCTAGGGCTTTGAATTCTATCAGATTTTCATTACATTTTATCCTGGAAATTGTTTTTTTTTTTATTGAACAGGATTATTTTAAGCTATACGAGCAATCCATGCGCAGAATTATTCAGACAGTGTTGATAAAATACGAGACGTAAGTACAACAACTATTGTAGCTTAACTATTGTAGCTTTAAATGAGAATCTGTTATTGCCGGACCTCAGAAAACGATCACTATTACTGGAGAAACACGGACATACATGAGGGAAGTATATCTGATTTCGCACAGTGGACTGCGAAGGCAAGATTGAGTTTTTAATCTGAGCAAAGTTCGCTGGACTTTGCTTTGATTTTTTGGCAGTGTTGAGTGCATTGCTAGATTATGGTTTGTTGGATTTTCATTTCGATTAATCGTTACTTTCATTATCGATGAGGGGGAACCATTCACGTCCTTTATGAGTTTCTTAACTTGTAAAAAATGTTTTCCAGCAAGCCTTGCAGTTCCACTTTTGTGCCACGTCTTTGCTTAGACACTTTCAATCACTATTCACGCTCTTCCCGAATCTGATTTTTTTTATTCATTTTCCTTATCGATTTTCATTGATTTCTTGAAAAAGTGAATAGTGGTCGAAATTTACAAGCATAAGACGTCGAAGATAAACTGAAGTACACACAATGCGCAGGTTCTGAGGCGTCGGCAACTGAGGTATATTTGTGAAGAACGCGTACGGCGTTACTAACGGAGATTTTCTTTGCTTTTTATTACCTTATCATTAACAATTTTTGATACCTTAACTACCAGAAATTCTTTCTTTTTCATTAAATCGAAGACATGTTTTATGTATTTGTATTCGTTTTGTACTTGTACTGTTCAGCAAGGCAGCGTGTTGCACTTTGTTACATTATAAATTAGTCGGACTGCGATTCTTTCGAAAGATCCCTAACATCATTATTTTTCATCAAAATCGCAATTGAGCAATTTTTAACTACCATTCATTCAATAAAAAATTTTAGCAATTAAATTGAAGTTACAAATAGTTTATAGAATTGTTTAAAATAAAATTTTATTTCAGGATCTCTCTCTAATACTCGACAGCCGGCCTTATCTCTTATTAAGTTGTCTTCCTGCTTTTAATGACGTGGGGATAAAATATCACTTAATAGTGTCGGGATAAAAACTGCGATTCCATCGACATGATGGAACTTTAAGTGTCTCTTGACGAAGAGAAAATGAAGAAAAGTCGCCAATGAGGCGACACGTTGCTTGAGAGAGAGAGGACAAAAAGGTAATTCAAGAAAAAGTTAGTCACTGCATTCGGATCGCCTCATTGGGTCCGAATCGTCGATCACGAGTTTGAAATTCAAATATTGGAAATGAAGATAAAAAATTCGCAATAATAATCATTAGAATATAGGTATTCGATAAGTTTGATAATAAACATATTTCAACAATCACTTCGAGAGCGGACGTAATGTAACTTGAATAATAATATTAATAATAATAATAATAATAATAAAGAGCCAATGAGACACCTTAGAAAATAGGCCTATAATATATATATAATATATAATATGTATACGTATGTACATAAAAATTAACATAACGTGCCATCGACTCGTAGTCACTATCGTACATGTATCTCAACTAAAATTGAACTACATCTCGCGTGGATGATAAGGAATCAGTAATTAAAATTAAGACGTAATCGAGATAAAACGTAAAGAATAATCAGAGCACGAGACGTTCTATTTTCGATGAACCTAAGGTATGTATCTATTCGTAATATTTATATTTCTCTAAAGGGAGAGTACGTTGCGTGAAACAAAAGTGATGATGAATATGGATATGATTCATAGTGGCGTGATCGTGCGAAGAAATAATGTACAAAAATTCGAAGAGAGGATTCAAGGTGAGCGGATTCTTACAATATCATAATATTTCACGATTTTATTTACTCACAACTTTGTTGAGAACAGGAGTTAATTATACACAATATATATTACAGGAAAAATCGTTGTCAATATGAAGCAATCGTTTTCTCATTTCAAATCCATCAAATACTTTTCACCTCTCTCCGAATACTTCACGACACGTAAAATTAAAATACTAGTATCCTTCTTTCTCCTCCGATAACCTTTCGATATGCTGCTTTCTATATCTAGCTTCCGTCATTTTCAGTTCGCAAAAAGAATTCCTTCAAAAACGCGTTTGTAGCTAAATTAAACAATAATGCCTGGAGGGTGCAAATTATCTGTCAACTGTAGATATGTTGTTTTTTCCACGTAAATAAGCTACAAGTGGTTTTTGGTCCTTTGACATATCAGGGGAAATTAAATTTCGCACGATTACGAGATGATACCCTGCGTGATGTTAAACAATATGTATTTTAGTTTCTGTGAAACTAATTGTCATTTAAGATATACTAGAAAAATCATGATATGAGAGACGATAGGTGAAGAGATGATTGTTTGAAACTCTAACTTCTCTTATTACGGTAAACGTGATGATATAGTTGACTTAAGATAACGCGTACTCCTTAATTACAGTACAATTAGTTACACCCATAGACAGTAGCCATACCTGTGTTTTTGCAATTTTCCCATTCGATAAATTTAAAAACTTTCATAACAATTACTTTATACTTAAGGTTCGTTAATATTAGTTATGGCACAATATAAATATTATATTTAAAGTCTTTTTGAAGACATAATAAAAATAAATCTAAGTAGTCTTTCTCACCTATCTTTGACAATTTCTCATAATTAAATTCCCTAAGCTTTCGATTCGAAGACGTATTGTTTTTTTACTTCCTTATTTTTTTAAGTTGATCTCTTTCCTTCCATAGCTCGTTCATTTACCTTTTTCAATGTTAAAAGCGAAAGTAAGAATTTTTGATTTGAAAGAAATGAAAGAAAACAAAATTTCTCTTGAAGGAGAAGATTTTGTTTTTAAATTATAAATTCTCAGACCTGTAATGCCAAAATTTCAGAAAAAATGTCAATGGAAGAAAAACAATTTTGTATCCTTCTAATTTTCGAGGATAGTATTTTTGACTAAAATTGGAAAATTAAATTAAATATCGTACCCTTTTATATCAAAACGTGGTCTGAGAAGGTACACAATTTTCCAATGCTCTTTGGTACGTCAATATCACATCAACAAGAAAACTTTAAACCAATCAAAACAGTCTAATCAGTCGATTCCTCTAAATCAGGAATAAAAGGCAAAAACAAATACAAATAAATTTGATTCCCTTCATTAAACTGATATTTTAAAAATTATAAAAATCAGCCTTCTCGAAAGTAAATTCGCATATCAAATTAGATTCTTCACAGCGCCAGGAAAATTAACTTGAGCTTCACCAGCTGCCGGCTCAAACGCAAATTAATCCATATTCAAAAACAACTTAACATAACCGTCCTACATACCGAGTTACTCTCTAAAAATTCAACAAAACATCAGGCCCGCTATTTGTAAAATCAAATTACAATCTTAAGGAGAATTCACTATTAACTGGCAATCCTTATTGAAAGTTTCGACGACGCTTATTGAAAGTTTCGACGACGTGAAGACTTGGTAGGAAATTTGATGTAAATAGTTTGTTTATAATAAAAAAAAAGTTTCTCAAATAAATTTCTTAGAAACCTGTAGACATAAGCATACAATAGATGAACACACAGAATCGTGATCAAAATAGTTTCCTGTATAAATTGGTTCAACACTTTATTACGACATAATTCCAGTCTAAATGCAAGATTTTCTCAACGTTCCGTTCCGATCCAGCGCTCAATTTGCACTTTTGTACTTTTGCACATTTGTGTTTTTTACTTTACTGAACTTTGATAAAATCTTAAAAACAAATTGTATATATCGCAAAAATGTAATGAGCCAATTATGCAGAAAACTATTTTGTTAATGAGTATGCTGTTCTTGAACTTGATGATTATGTTTGCAGGCTTCTACGATTTTTTTTGGTGAAATTCGAAACACTTTTGAAAATAAAAAATCGACTATACACCAAATTTTTGTTGTAAGTCACGATGTCGTAATACACGTTGAAAACTACATCGTTTAGTATCTCAATTTACGACGTTGTTTTCGAGGTAGTTTCCTACGTACTTTACGATGTCGGAATTTTAAATAAGGAAGTTTCCGATTTAATAAACAGAATATTAATTTCCAAAATTGTCAGTATTTTGTGCGTAAGGAAAAACTTCCTAAACCAAGTGAATTCCTCTTTAACAAAAGCTCAAAGTCAACGCATAAACGTAAAGTTTCATTAATAACACAATCAAATCCTCAAACTACAAAACAAAACCTTTGCAACATTTTGTTCTTCACTACGAAAGCTATTCGTTCGTGTCCACGCATTCCGGATTTGCAACGGATATTCCGTTCCTTAGGGTACTTCATATGTACAGTTTACGATATAAAGATGCAAATAAAAATAGATTAGTTTAAAATATTTGCTTTCCCAGAGATTTTCTCTTAATGTACGAGACGAAAGAATCCATGCATTAGAGTTCGAAGAGTCCCTTAATATTTTATACAATAGATTTTTGTTTTGAACGCTACGCCCATGACGACAATTGTTAGAACAATGACAATAATGGTCATCGTGTTTTTTTTTGTAAGATATGACGCATTTCTAGCTACATTCAGTGTAAATAGTAAAAGACCTAATTTCCTTGCAATTTTGAAGGTGTTGTTGGCACATTAGTATATCATAGATTTTATATTATATATCTTCGCTATAATTTCGCTTTGATATAAATTATGTTTAAACAGACGGCGGGTCAAATGTACCCCGGAAAGATATGTTAGTCGAAACTTGTACAAATTAACCACGACTCACAACGACAACTGATCCCGTTGAGACAATTTTCTATGCATTTTCCCCGACCTAATAATATATAATTATAAACTTTGGTATCGCCTTCAAAACAAAACAAAAAACAGTCAATTCGCCTTTGGTATCGTACCGATTTTTTTCCAATGCAGCTTTTGATTAAAGAAACGTATTTTTAACATCAACCGGATCAGTTATCGTGATTTTCAGTGATTTCCAACTTACACTTCAGCCGTCGGAAGATCTTTGTGCAGTCGTTTTAAAATTTTTACAACACTAAACATCGACGTAATTCCGTATACGTTTTTTTTTAAACAACTTCAGTATCCTTCCTTAGTATATAAAACTGAAGAACATCACAGAATTTCCCAATATTATGAGAGCCAATTCGTACTTTTTTAGCTTTTACATAGACTCTGCGCTGCCGTCATAATGTGGAATCAGTGCGGGAATATAATTTTTTATCCTCCTCGTACCCTTCTAGATTTGCCTTTCCCATCGAATATCACAGAATCACAGAATTCCCGAAAATGACTAGGTACAATTTCACTAGCAAAAGTTTTTCCCTCGTTCATTAACGATTGGAGTCCGAAAGAAATAATTTAAGAATAATATACAATACATCTCGCAATCTCGCATTCGCCAATCTCTCGCTTTTTATCCACATTATGTACGAGCCGCACAAGAAGATTATTTATAGTACATAAATATTATACCTTAACGAAATTCTTTGAGTTTGCACACCGCTTACGAAGACTACTAATGCTAGAATCGTATAATTTTCAAGGTATACTTCGTGCTTAGAGATATGTCCGAAGGAGTTTGGATTTTTTTCTAAATAAATGTTTTCCTTGTCGAGCGAACGTCACAGGCAATTTTCAAGACGTAATTTAAATTCTCAACTATCCTCACTTTTTTTCTTTCTCTACGAAACGTAGATACGATACGTAGCTCTGCTCTATCTTTTCGTCAATAATTTGTACTTGCTCCATTTTATGTTTTAGTTATATAATGGCATTTTTCCTTGCGCTTACGTGATAAAACATCAATTTATCTTCCCCCTCTACGCTGAGATTAAGACCTGAATATGTTACGGTGAACAACTTTAGAGTTTTTTTCACTTGTACGGATGAATTGTTACGATATTGGACTGTGGAAGATTTCGTAAAATTTTGTTGAAACTAAAAAAGTAAGGTAAAAGGATATATTTTTTAAATTTCGCGATTGAGCCTTTTTGGTGACTGTAAAACACTCACACAATTGGGTAAAATAAAATATCTTGCAAAAGGATTTCTTAAAATGGTATAAAAGGTTTTCCACTGTCCGACTTGTTTGTGATTTATCTATAAGGTCGCAAGACTTATAAAACCTGAACGTGAGAATATCGTTTCGCGTTAGTATCGTAGGAATATATAATATGTATATACACAGTTCAAAATATTACTTTTAAAGAGTTAAAAATATAGTCTGTAATTTTCGCGCGCAATGGACCTATACACCATACTTTTTTTCATCATCAAAAACCCGGTAGAATTTATACTTCTATACACCCCTAATTCATCTCCCCCCTCCCCAATCCTATCCAAAGCTAACCATTCCCTTGTATTGGATTTGTGAGACTTTGTTGAATTTGAGCACATTAGATTTTGTAATTGAATTTCATTTAGGCCTAAGATAATGAATAGTATTGCCTAATTTTTGTTTCCTTTATCATCTTTCGTACCCTCGACTTTACTAAAATAATATGTATATTGTTTACACTAGATACTCCTTGCTCCACACTCATCGTACACATTTTTTTATACGCATACTGTAATACGCGAGCGCCGGCGCACGCTCGTCTTCACTACTATTACAATTCTCCTTCTGCACCATGACCTCGGTGGCAATCACGTATTAGAAAATTATTTTAATTTAAAAAAATTATTCAAATTTCAAAAAACTATCTAGAAAATTTATCACAAGTTTTCAAATCTTTTCAATAATTAAATCTTTTTAGCTGAGATCAATTTGATGTCAGAAAGTTTCTCCAGTACAAGATATTCACGCTGATTTTTTTCTCGACTTTTGACCTACCAATTACTCAGTCTACCAAAACCTTGGTATGCACTCTGCAATTTGCACCCAACGCACTTAATTATAATATGTCAGTCCAGGGACTTCTTTTTTCGATCATTCAATAAAGCTAATTCGCGAAGTAGGTCTCCTTATAGATAACGATTATCAGCCAAAGAACTAGAGATTATCTTTGATTTCGATAGCGTGTATATCCTGTACTCGGGCTAGGATAATATTATATGGCCAATTAAATTCGAACAATAAATTTCGCATTCGAATAATAAATTTAAATAAAGTCGAATAATCACCCAAGGTGGGTGTTTGGAATGTTCCTAATCGAAAGTTGACTTTGCTTAAAATAATAATAAGCATTTTCTTCGTTGGATTCTTCCTAGTAGTCCATGCCTCCCTCTTCTTTGGATTAAAAGCAGTCTTGAATTCTTAATCGAAGAACGGAAAGACGTAATCGCAGATCGGTGAGGTCTAACCTTCAATCGGATGCCGACAAAGTGAGGTCAAGGTCGTTGCTTTAGAAAAAGTCAGAGAATTTGTTTTCCACAGAATGGAAAATAATCTCTGTGGAGACTTTTTGGTGCAACGAAAATCATCCCCACGTCCCTGGTTTATCATGGCTTCCCCGAGTATAATTGTTGTAAGTAATGTGATTACCGTTGTAATGGCGACGGTATGAATGATACTGATTACGATACTGATGGTAATGAGTGGGACCAGGGAGACCATGATGATACCACCATTTTCATTGGGGTTGCTGCTGCAGTTGCACATGCTGCATGTTGCCAAGGACATTCTTAATTGCAGAAGTCTTAAGCAACCTTTTTAGCATACCGCTGGAGCCCCGATGCTGGAGACTCTTGTGCGTGGTCAGTGAATTCTTCGTGCGATACCTGCGATTGCAGAATTCGCACACGTAGAGCGTATCCGATTGCTC
Source organism: Andricus kollari (assembly GCA_932074435.1). Classification (NCBI taxonomy): domain Eukaryota; kingdom Metazoa; phylum Arthropoda; class Insecta; order Hymenoptera; family Cynipidae; genus Andricus; species Andricus kollari. The sequence continues at coordinate 1,500 of CAKNWW010256996.1, read as the reverse complement.
GTGCTTGTCCTGAAAATGACGTTTCAGCGAGTAGTAGCAGGAGAAGGTACGTCGGCAGTAAGGACATTCCTGAGGCTCGTTTATGCCACCGGCCGTCGGCGGTGGCATCCGGTACACGGCAGAGGAAAGCGTCGTCGGTGCGAGATGCATCCCGTTGCCCGTACCTGCAAATCGGATATATTTAGTTACGAGAATAACAATCCAGAAGAGCCTGAATTTTCATTTTTCATTATTTTCTTCTATTTGCTTTAGATTATATACCCACATATTGACGCCTCCATGTCATGCCGCTCCATATCGCGTTTTAGGCTGTGTGGAGCTCCCTAATCCGACGTGGAGCAGTATGGAATGCAGGTGTCGATATATAAATTATATATTAAGAGAATAGGTTCATAAAGGTGGTGATTACTGTTAGATTAGCTAAACCTTGTTGTATTGCAGATTCCTGTTAACGACATTTATCGACTTCAAACGTTCGCGTACGGGTTTAATATTAAATGAAAACACTTTTGAGATCAAAAGAGATCATGAAGTGAAACTTTCTTCGATCGTTTTTTTATATTAAAAATATGAGAGAACACAAAGTTTTCCATATTTTTATTTCGGTCTTACGATCAATTTAGAAAAAAAAATCAAGAAAGAAATCGAGTTCCAATTCCTTTTTATTATTGACGTTTCGGCCTCATCTGTGGGCCTTCATCAGAAACAAACATCTATTTTAAGAGTATATAATAATTAATAATAATAAAAATAAAAAAAATACATACAAAACAAAAATGAATTAGATGTATAAAACAATGTTTACCTTAAAGGCAATTTTCGGAGTCAACGTTGTAACGTCAAAGTGAACGACAACATTGAGAATTTCGTAGTTAGTCATATATTAAAAATTCGAAGTAAGTCATGTATTAAAAATAAATTTTTTTATTGAGAAACTATAGATGAAAACAAATTTCCCAATATGCTTAGAAGAGTTCACATTGTTAAAATTTAAAATGCTGTAAAAACAGATAACAAATTGAAGTGACGTAGAACAACAAATATGAATATAAGGCCTAAGAAAGTGTAGTGATAGATGGACAAAATCAATTCCAAATTGATTTTTTTTCTAAATTGATCGTAAGACCGAAATAAAAATATGAAAAACTTTGTTTTCTCTCATATTTTGGGCTTAATATTGTACACAAACAAACCCTCGACGATTTGCTGAAAATCTGAATGTCAGTAACAAAGATCTCTAATTACAAATTTAGTTGCATATGAATTTATATTTAATAATCTCATTTTGAAAATCCTAACGATTGATGATTCGGAATTTTGAAATAAGCACAACTTTGAAGGTAGCTAATAGTATCATAATCAAAATTGGAGCTCCTTTTTAGCTTATTTAGATTATTATATAAATTTATGTACTCTCTGAATCTTAATTAGTGAAAAATTAGTTAATACTAAAACTGAAACTACTAAGCACTGAGAAAAATTTTTCGCTTGGACAACAAA
>CAKNWW010256968.1:0-12297 GCA_932074435.1 Andricus kollari | reverse complement strand
TAAATTCTTTGTATTTTCTGAATTCATGAAAATATATGAATTCCTTAAATTTTCTGAGATCTTTGATTTCTCTAAATTCTCTGGATTCCTTATATATTGTGAATTCTCAAAATTCCTTGAATTTTCTAAATCCCCTGAATTCCTTAAATATTCTAAATTCTCTAAATTGCTTGATTTTCCTAAATTCTCTCAAATTCTCTGAATTCCCTGTAATCCTTGATTATTCTGAAATCCCTGAATTCCTCGAATATTCGAAATTCCTGAAATTCTATGAATTCTTGAAATCCTCTGAATTGCTTTAAATCTTCTAAATTCTCTGAATTCATAAAATTTCTTGAATTCCTTCAATTCTTTTGAATTCTTTGAATTATTTTAAAGTCCTTAGAATTCAGGGAGTTCTAAGAATTTATGAAATTCCACAAATTTAAGGAATTCAGATAATTCAGACAATTTAGGTAAATTCAGGTATATCTGGGAATTCGGAGCAATTCAGTTGATTTCAAAGACGTTAAAAGAATTCAAAAGGATTTGAAAGAGTTTAAAAGCATTTCAAACAATTCAAAAGAATGAAAAATTATAAAAGCTGAATATTTTTGGGGTATTTTGTTTAATTTTCCATGACCCTTTCCATATTATTATGTGAAAAAATAAAAACATTTTGCTTGAAAAATAAAACCATGCCTCTCAAATTATTATTTTTTAAGCGATTAAACAGTACAATTTGAAAATTCAAAACACAGTAACCCTTTTATATTTTTATATTATTAATTATTGCTAGTTATTAGTAATTTCATTAACAAATGATGCAAATGTCAATGTGAATTTTAATATTTCCTAAAAAGAAAGGTTTTTCATACTGTAGGAGGTGAAATACTGAAATAATTATCTCAATTTTCACCGATGAAAGTTACTTGCACATTGCCGAGATAACAATCTTCACTATATCGCTATTTGTATGCCTATCACAGGCCTAACAGAAAAGCCTTTGCAGCAAATTTTTCTTCAGTCACTCATCCATGATATTGCGACGTCGAAAATACGTGGATCGACATGATGGAATTTCGCTTTGGCATAGGTAGTTCAGAAGAAATCACATGGTCATCTTAGTCCTGCTTTTAGTCCGAAAAAGTAAAAGATATATTTATAGAATGTCAGCTTTACACAAATATTATAATTATAATAATTTAATAAAAAAAATTATAAATAATTGAAAATAATAATTCAAGTGAAATGCCTATTTTGAATAAGCAAATTTAAAACACTAAGTTCTTCATTTCTCATTCTTTTATAAAAATCTATAAATTTGAAAAAGTATGATAAAAAGTATGTGTTTTAGTGCTTTAGTGCTGTTTTTTGCTCCCCTACTTTTAGTGATTTTTTTGAAATCATTCAATTTTCCAGGCTTCTATTTTGATATTATATGAGAGAATGAACTCTGGTTAAATTTCTCAAAATTGTCTCAAATTGGAGCCAGTTCTTAAACAAATGAAACAGCTGTTGACATGACACTTTGATCAAGATTTTTTCGACGTGGAGTTCAATCATAATAATAATAATAACAGTAGTAATACTGATCAGTACCTTAAAAAAACGCAGTGGAAACGCAAGACCTTAAAATTGAACGGACCGAAGGACAGACAGAGTGAACTAAACGTACTTTATGGTTGTAGAACACCGTGAACTGGGGCTAGGCGCGTATATGGGTGAAAGCGGCGCATCCTTATTTCTGTATTTAAAACGCGATATTGCTTTCTCTAGGTTTCAAAATTAAAGTTGAACAATTGTCAGTTGCAAGCCTCTATAATTTTTACCCAGAAGAAGTAAATATCGCATTCAGAAATGCAGAATCAAGGATGCGCCGCTTTCCCCCACATGCGCGCGCCGCTTAGCCCCAGTTTACGGTAATGAATTCTGTTGATTTATTAACGAGTTTTTGTAAATAACTATATTCATTTAAAAGATACCGAAAACGTACATTGATTTTATACCCAATACGTGTTTTTGTTGCAGGCAGATCAGAACGCACAGCGTTGGATTACCAACTCGGACATCCCTACTTGCGGAGCCACCACCTAACGGAAATGACGGAGCACCACCAATTCCACGCCGGCATTCCGCTACCCCCGCGGTACCAAATTTTAGACAAATAGCATATATTTCTAAGTAGAACTTTATTTTCAGGAAAAAATCATCCCATCACCAAATTTTAGATACTTCCAACAAAACATGAAAAGAATTGAAATGTCAAAGTATTAGAAAATTTAACCATTCATGAAATAATAAGATCATTCTTTTTGCTTTACTATAAAGTCAAGTCTATAAAGAAAGGAATGGTTTAGAAGATGTCTAAACGATTTATTTTTCTTGGGATCATATTAAAAAACTCCATACAATACTATACTTGGAGGGAATTTATGATGCGTGAAATTGAAAAATGCGTAGTCGGAACTTTCGTAATACATTTGAGGCTACATAATCCTTTGACAAAACTGATCAAAGTATTTCATCTCCTATGATGATCTCCCCGACTCTATTCTCGTAAAGGCCAGATATGAGAATGAAGATCAGCAATGGCAATTAATAAAATCTCAAAGGCGAAATAAAACACTAATCTTTGATTTTTTTATCTGTCTTTAGCTTCTTTAGTAAGATCTTACAAAATTACAATTATCTTTTACTCAATATAAAGAAAAGCTATTAAATAGGTAATGAAAAAAAATTATTAGAATACCAATAAATATTAATAAATATAAATGCTGCATAACTTTTACCATTGGTTTCGTTCTTACCTAATCAATTAAAACAACACAATTTGATGTAAAATTTACGGCAAAATCCGAATTTTGGCATCCCAATTACTTTTGATAAGGCCTTCATGCTTTTTTAATATTTTGTTTTGAGTTGTTATTTTCAAAACATTTCTCAAACATGTCAGACTCGATTTCGAAAATCATTTCTCTTAAAATTGGTTTACTTTTTTAATTTCTTCAGTGAAAATATTACTTATTATTTAATATTTAAGTATTATTAAACGTTTATTTTAACAAGAAATCAAATTTTCTAAAATAAGTGAGTGTTAAAAGAATTATGCAACAAAATGTACTGATTTTTAAAGCTAAAAAAATTAACCTTGAGCATTAAAAAGTAGTTGAAGGTTGCTTCAAGTAGATTGGTTTACATCCTATAGTTTTTTACTCAGACAAAACGAGTTTTCCCGCTTGCTTTTTATACGCTGAATCGGAATTGTACCGCGAAATCCCTTCATCGTATCAGGTTTTTGAAGAAACTTTAGACCGAATGTTCCAAATTTTTTGTAATTTTTAGAAAATCATAGCGCGCAAACCAGATGTACACAAGAAATGTGTACCTGTACTCTACGTTATAAATAAAAAAACGTAGGTATCAGTTAATTTGATTCTTCTAAATACAGTTTAGATTCCTCGAAAGTGATGCTCGCATCCATGTATTCAAAAGCTTCGCTCATAAAAATATTTTTCTTGAATTAAAAAATCCGTTTCTTTAACATAGTTGCTTTCATCCAACCAAAAGTAACTTGAAAACTAAGGAAATCATTTTAAATCAAAGAAAAATTTTCATTGGAGCTAAAAACCATTTCTTGGTCTGCGAGCCAATAAAATTTTTTCTTTGATTCAAAGAAATTTTTATGGGATCAAACATAATTCTATTAAAATATGAACAGCAGTTTATTTAAAAAACATTTATCACATCTATCGTAAATGGCAAAGTTTATAATCATGAATTTTTGGCCGAGTATTGCCTTCCGGTAAAAGGTACCGGATTTTAATTTTCTCTCTCAGCATATTTTATCGTCAACGTAATTTCTTTGTCGGCAGTATTCTAACAAATTCCAAAGAATTCTAGGTTTTATTTCAGCAAGTTTTAAAATTCATCTCCTAAAATGAAAGGGTGATATTTGTGACAGATGGACGTTACATTTCATTTCTATATCTGTATCCCCCCTCCCTTTCTCCACGAAACCTTGAAAAGGACGACGAGTGTAATCAAACTCGCAATTTTATTCTTCGGGATTTCAAAGAATTTATTATATATTCCAAAGAATTCAAGGTTAATTTCACCAAGCTTAAAAATTAGTCTCCAGCAAACTATGTCGGAATATAAAATTAAAGAAGACGCGCCTATTGAGTACCTAACATTATTTCGTCAACGAGAGGACGTTTCTTTCGGTTACGTCGGTGCTTCGGTACTCTTCTTCCTGGAAAAGGGTTTAGGATTTGACTTGCTGTTGAATGTGACAATCCTTGTTTGCCGGAAGAGAAAATTAAAGTCCATAAAAATATTCCTGAAGAGAATACAAAACGTTAATTCAAATTGTTTTTAAAAGGTTCTAGTATATCTGGTTCGTACAGTATAATTTTCTAAAAATTAAAAAGAAAAGCTTTTTTTGGAAGATTATTTTAGAAAAAATGTATTATTCAAAGGAAAAGTGAAAAATGACTAGTAAGTGAAATGGTACAAATTATAATGAAAACTTTTTACTTTGTTTTATACAAAACTTTTGAACAAAAAATGCAAAACGCGATAACTCTTCGAAAAAAAATGTTGGCAAACTATCTGAGACTTTCTTTCTTTTCGTATGTATAATAAGTTGTGTAAGTGTAAACAATGTCGGTGAGAAGAATATTGGTATTTTGTAAATTCGGCATGAAGTTCCCCAAATCACAGTTAAAGCGATAGGATAAGAAGAATATTTTATTCCAGATTATTTGCGTACTCAGATTTATCATGAAAAATCTGGGAGCTTTCGGAACATCACACTGTATCCACATACTATCCCATGGGGATTCCCACACACACATACACAAACGTTTACGTGCCAGGAATTCGTAGCTTAACGAAAACGTAGTTACCAAGTGGTTTTCATTGACTGAGCTCACACACTCCTTTAAAATATTACCACAAACTCGTTGTAAGTACTACATGCCCTGCTGCTTTTGCTTCTCATTCTCTAATAGCTTATGCAAATCTCTCTTCAATTCTTTGTGAAATGGACACCAATGGAATTCCACAAGTTCCCAACTTTTAAAAAAATCTTACATTAAAAAGTAACTTTTGAATCTTATTTCCTAGAGCATTAATTATATTTTCAGTTTCTCTCTCAACTAATTCATAAATTTATTAAATTTCATTGATATGAATAGATGACCTCCATTAAGCTAAATCACCATCAGAAAAGCATACAAAATTTAATAAAACTCGAATCCAAGAAGATAGGAGGAAACGAAATTCAATATTTCTTGGGATTTAGAAATTCTAGTGCGTGATAATAATACATAATTGCCAATATTTGAAAGCTGTATGCTGATTTGTTTTTATGCTTGCAATGCTTTTATTTAAATATTAGGCTCAAAATTTGGTAAAAGAGAGTTCTAGCAGGAATTTGGTGATTAGCTCGAAGTGTTGAACCATGAAAGCTTTGATGCAAATAAATCCTTAGGGGTTGTTGAAGCTAGCTTAAAATAGTATATTTGGATACGAGAGACCAAATGGGTGGTTTGCTCACTGCGAGTCAGCACGAACTCGAAGGCGAGACGAAGTCGAGCCAAAGGGTGAGTGTTGTGCCCGGTTTGTCGAATAATACTTTTATTTACAAATTAAAATGCAAAACCTGAGATTGCCTACTGTTTATAGACATCGAATAAAACCTTACTGACCCAATACGATTGACGTAACGACTAACAACTTCTACAATGACAAATTACTAACCCAACCTCACCATCACGATATTTACATGGCGAGCATTTTGTTCACCGGTGAAAGCATTTTGCTCGTCGATGTTGGGGATTTTGCTCATCGCCTTCGCGCACGATACGGAATCGACCATTTTCGATGTCTATAAACGGAGGCCAAACGAGGGTTTTCCATTTATGTGTAAAGATAGGATTTTTAATTTCAATTTGTTAGGGGTTGCATCATATTTTTTTATTTGAAAAATTGTAAGCCATAGTCCTAGGGCCTTGAAACGAATATCACCATACTTCGTCTATCCTGAAATTGTGCCTTTTTTAGGCGTGTGGATAATAGAAGTTCAGTTCACTTCTTCATCGATAGTGAAATTCGATACTTTAATACGTTTCAGTATTATGTTTAAACCTCTGTAAATAGTAGTTTTTCACATTTAAGAGTACGATTTATTCGTCTTAATTGAGGTGCATTTCTTTGTCTTCAATTTGTCTGGTATCATGTTGTGGGTTTCCTGTGAAACACTTATTATTTTCACGGAAATTAACGTTTTAAACGTTTTTTAATGAAAGAAAATTATTCAATTTCTTATTCACGAAATTAAGAAAGAGAAGGGAACGAGTGATGAAAAAAATTGGTTTTAGTTGGGTTACCCTATTTTATATTTCTCGGATGTGGGAAGCTTAGTTAATACAAATTGATACTTGTACCTTATTATTTGATATTCCTCAAACAAATCATAACAGTACAATTTCACCTCTCGAATTCAACTAATCTTCTAAAGCTAAATATTTGCACAAAGCTGCGCCGTAGACATTTTTATCTGGATATGAGAATTCCTTATATTAACGAGATGTACGAAAATCTTTTACCTAGGTAGCGCCTCCACCGATACCCCTGAGGCCCCCAGCGATTCCGAAGAGGAGAAAAAATGAGCGACCCCTTCTCCCTGCTCAAAAAACCATCAGCCGACATGAAGACAATAAAAACTCAAGTCAGGGCAACGACTCGACGTCTGCAACACTATTGGAGCCACTGATGATGCAGCCCTGGCATAATCTTGGGACGGAAAGTGGAAAGCTGATCAACATCGAGACGCCAAAGAGTGATCGTGTCCGGTCGAGGAATTCTTCGAGATTGGAACAGAGGAACTTCGTTGTGGATTTCGATAAGGTCGATTTCAGCAAGGCCCTCAAGGACCGTTCGAGCTTCGAGGAACTTCAGCAGGCTTCGAGGGATCTTGAGAAGATCATGAAGAACACAGAGTCGAACATCGGGGAACTTCGAGGAGCTTCCGTGGAGAAACGTCAGCAACAAAGTTCGACGATTCAAAAGAGCAGGTGAGACTTAAATTTAATCTTCAGTTGGGCTTAGTACTCATTCGTCTTCGAAAAACGGAGTTGAGACACATTTATGTCTCAAAGTTTGATAACATAATTTAAAAATTCCTAGTCAAGGGGAAATGCTTTTTGCTCTTGAAGGAGATCATTGGTGTCAAGAAAATGCCTTTAAAAGCAAGAAAGTTCTATTCCTAAGGGGTTATTCCAGTATTCGTAAGCATTTTTTAAATCGCTTTTAACCAGCCCTACCCCCGTGTAAATATCCGTAAGAATTTTGTTAATTTCCTGACATCAATATTACGAACAAATTTTCCCAACCCCTCTTTTTTTTTGCTGTGTTCAGGTTTTTAATGGAAGAGCCAAAAATAAACCTCAATCTAGTGGAAAATTATTTTATGGGTGCATGAGTATTATACATATAGTGTCAGCCACCCCTCTCCAAAAAAATTCTGACGTAATACTTGAATGGCCCCTTATGATTTGAAATTTGAAAAAGTTTTAGGTATTGCAGGAAATCATCTTAATTTTTTATGAATTAACTCAAAAACATTTTGTGGATTCAAGGTTCAGGTTTTTAATGGAAGAGCCAAAAATAAACCTCAATCTAGTGAAAAATTATTTTATGGTTGTATGAGTGTTATACATATAGTGTCAGCCACCCCTCTCAAAAAAAAAGAGTGCGGTCGGGGGACCGCCGTCAGAAGTTATGGTACAGATGCAAACGACCGTTTAACGTTGAACTGAAATGCCTTGCCCGCAGTAGAAAGAGAAAGTGTGCACTCGCTATAGAAAGAAGAAGAAAGAGATGGACAGCGAGTAGGGGAGAGCTGGCATTATACCGGCACGGTATATACACATTAACACACTAAACACGCACCTGCATATACATATACATATACATATATATATAGTCTCCATGAAGATGACTCACTTTCGTTGCGTTACGTTACGTTGTGTTACATGATTTTTCAGTTCGGTCCCCTCGCTCTATCTTCCTTTAAGAAGCATAGCTTCAAAAATTCTTACATAATATTTGAACGACCCCTTATGATTTAAAATTTGAAAAGTTTTAGGTATTGCAGGAAATCAACTTAATTTTTTATGAAATAATTCAAAAACATTTTGTTGATTCAAGTGGGAGTATTTTGATACTTTTTCAAAATATCTTCTTTAGAATAACTGCTTTGTTATCTTGCAAAAGAGAATGCCGTGATTGCAAACTTGATGCTTTGTTAAAAATTAACCGCTACATTTTTACAAAGTAAAGCTTTTTTTAATAGACTGCCTAGCGAAATTAATCTGGAAATAGACTCAGAAAAGAAGCTGTTGAATCAATAACTTTTCTCACAAACAGATCTTTTATTGATGCAAATGTATGTACTATAGAATTCATAGCGTCATTATTGATCCCAAATTAAGAATTATTATTTAACAATTTTCTTGATATCGAGAAGAATAAAACTTATCATTGTATTCTCATCTCGCAATTATTTGAAGATTGCACCAGTCATTGTGGATTGCGGTTCTGAAACTGTGCACTTCGCAATATTAATTAGGCCGCTGATGCTCTGAAAATTGAACTGCTATAGAGTTTCCATAATGCTTAAGTCTTTAGACCATATCACGTTTGAGTTGCTGCAGTGGAGTTTTCATCTGATCGTTTTAGATTTAGTAAAATAAAACGGGAGGTAATACGTATTTAATGAACTTCTTTCAGCATAGGTTCAAATTAATTTATGGAAAATAGAATGTATAAAAGGCAATGAATATAAAGATTACTTTTTGTCAATAATATCTTCTGTTTTTATTACATTGAAAAATGTTAGTTCAAATCAGTTAAAGATATGTGTTGTTTTTTAGTAAAAAAATGTATTCAATTAAATCATTTAACTGTTTTTGAACTTTGCTTAAGGAAAGAAATTATTTTTTATTTTTTGGGTTAATATAATGATATTGTTTTCTTTTGATATTGAAATTGTACTAACATAGCTGTAGATTCTCATGAAGCAGGGAAGTTTTACAATCCAGTTTGCTTCTAAAAAACTTGCGTTCAAAAGGTTTTTAGTTGCGATAAAAGTGGACTATTATTCGAATCCCTTTTAAACAAACTATGGCGATCTTGGCTACTATTATGTTACCCTATTGAGTTTGTATATAAAGCTTTACCAGTGAAACTTGTATCGATCGGTAGACAATTGACTTTAGTGGCTTTGAAAGGGTGAAAACATTGCGAAAGCCTTTCAAGTTTTCGCCTTTCTTCACTTTCCAGAGCGCAGAACGAGGGGTTGAAGTTCGTCGATGGGGATGAGGCACTGAACGAAGAAGGTTTCTCGCGAGATAAGGCCTTCCAGGATGGAGAGATAAATTTTGAGAACATTTCTTCCGTTGGCAGAAGTCGTCAGGAGATGGAGAAACATTCCAAGTTCAAGGAACTTGAAGCTGCCTCCCGAAATCTGGAAAGACACCTTCTAGAAAGATCGGACGCTTATCAAGTAGGGGACATCACAGTGGACGATTCTCAGAGGATTCGAGAAATTGAAAAACACTTTCAGGAGAAGCCTTCCAAGTTCGAGGAACTACAGAAGGCTTCTCATGAGTTAGAAAGGAGGCTTCAAGAAAGGACTATCACAGCAATTGAGAAATCATGGAGGGTAAAGTACGAAGCTGAAGCGGAGAAGGCTCGAAACATGTTGCAGAACAATTTGAGAAAGGAGAAGAACACTAATGAGAGACTAGAGAAGTTACCTAAGGCTACTCAGACCAATCTACCACCACCTCTTAGTTCTATTTGTCAGAGTTCGGTTCCGAAGCCCATCAGCATCCGGCAAGATAGCAATGTATCTTCAGACAGTTTCAGTCAGACCAGCTCTCCAAGTTATACCAGCAAAACTATGGAAGCACCATTACTACCACATAAACAAACAAATGGAAAAGTTCCAGGTAGGGGACTTGACAATATCGTAATTATCAACTTTGTAATTTCAATTCACTTAAAAATAATTAACTTCACAGCAGAAATTTCTAGTTAATGTGACTCAGGATGTCGACAGGGTTGACGATCTTAGATAAAGATTTGAGAATTTACATTATGATTCGACACCCTGCTAATGTTTCCAGAGAAATTTCTTATTTTTAAATTGTTCAATAATTATAATTATCAAGATTTATTAAAATTGTACTCGTGATGGAAGTAGTTCATACTTTAGGTTTGAATTTCGAATGACATGTGTGACATGTATCTGATTTAGGCAGAGCATTGGCACCCGAATCAGAAAATCCTCCAGGAAGCCCAATCACGAAGTCCATGAGCACTCCAGCTAGTTTGCAAACCATCGTGAGATTTCACACCGGCAGTAATATGTCATTACACCACAGAGTGAGTAATTCCCAATTTCCTTTGAAAGCTTATTTTATAATTGATCTTTGAAAGCCGCAATGGTCCCTGCAAAGCAGGCCATACGTGGCTTAATTAGTTCGAACATTCTATATCAATCATATATATCCCTTTGAAGCTGTCTTTGAGCTGCCAAAGAGGTATTGGTTACAATCATTACTATAATTCATAATTTTTCTATAATTTATAGCTGAGACAAGTTTTTAAACAAATGCACTGTTTAAAAATACATTGTTTTTTAGAAAATACAATTTCCTTGACAATTTCAATTGAAAGAAAAAGTCGGTGAGAGAAAATAATAGAATCTAATTTAATACAAAGGAAGGACTTCATAAAGACTAATAATAAAAATTCTCTTTTTGAAGCTCAAAGGTCTTGAATTTTTAATCTAAAAGTCCATTATGCATCCTTTCTGGGTGAATGTAGCAGTTGATATTCGTGCTCAATATTCAGCGCTTCACAGAATGAAACTGCTATTCATTAACTCGTAATACGAAAAAAGGAGTGTTATTAAATGACGACCCACATTTTGACCAAAATTGCAAGAGTTAACACTAAAAAAATCATCATATACAACACTTAATCATTTATCTTTTTAACAATAGACGTTTATGGTTACTTTGCATATAGATGGAATATAAAATGCCTGGTTGAAATTCTCGAGGAAATGTTTTTTTTTATGGTTTTTGTGCAGATAATTAGAGATATAAGAAGACCCAGTAGCCACTACGTGACTTCGGGAAGACTTCGCTTCAGGTTTGCTCAAGTTCTTGCCAACGCCCTAGCACTAATGATCATTGCTGGAGGCTTGGCGGCTTATTTCAAAAGTAAGTGTTACTTTCTCTTTAAACTAAAAAACGTTAAGAACAATTGATCAAAATTAATTTAAACAATAACTAGATATAAATGAAGAGTTAAATTAATAAAATTCGGAAAACTACATAGGGAAAAGGAAGGAAACCGTGTTGGAGTTTTACTTTTCAAACGTAATAAGATGGTTACAAGTTATTTGGACATTTTCCTGTTTGTTGTCCACATAAAGCATAGTTTTTATGCGGCTTGAAAAATTGATTTGGCTTTTCGACGTGTTCAGTCTACTCTGAGATTTGTTGTTGTCAGATATGCACATAATTTCAAGATTATAGCCATTTCATATTGCACTTGAAGTTATTGTTCGCATCTCGAATGCAGAAATACATATTCAAGAGAAAGCAAGACAAACCGATGTACTGTCGCACAACGGCTTTGTAGCCAGAGAGGATCAATAGTCTTCTCGGTCTCATAGTTCCAATATACCAACTTCTGTCAACAAGTTATTCACATCTACTAAAATCTGCGGTGGTAACTTCCCACAAACTTTCTGCACTCCTTTTACTGCCTGAATCTGGATCTAAGACAAATAAATAAATTCCTTTGAAAAATTTCCTCTGACGCTCAGTAAAAAGTTGTCTTGAAAATAAGCATCGTTGTCTCGTCTGTTTTGTTTTGAACCACGTGAATATTTTTTTGACTTACACAGAATTGTTTGGCTGCAAGATTTGTTGTAAAGGATAACGTTCCTTGCATAGGGATTACTTTTTAGACAAATGCAAATTCCCTTAAGTTTAAGAGGAAATTCCATTTGTGTCAAGGAACGCCCTTTCGGCACAAGAAGACATATTTCTCTGACTGAATGCCAATTAATTAGTTTTGTTTGGAATAAGAAATAATTCACAAAATATTTGAATGTTTCGATTAAATAAAAATGAGACTGACATTGAAAGAAATTCTCTTATCGACAAATGCCCAAATAGCACACTTGTCTATTAAATTTGTTTTTAAAAAATCATACAATTGATCAAA
>CAKNWW010256453.1:0-11557 GCA_932074435.1 Andricus kollari | reverse complement strand
ATTGAGAAATAAAAAAGTTATGCAACATTTTCTGTGTCTGGTCCGGCGCTTTTTGGACCGTGCCGTTATTAGGTCAGAGTTTTTTTTGCAGATGGTTGCTTCTTTGTAAGCATTTCTTTTGCAGTCCGATAGAGCTAAGTAATAACTCGAAAGTAATATTTTTGTTTTCAGAAAAGAATCATATGCATTCAAGTTAGACAGTTTTTTGTGTCTCCTTAGAATGTGATTGAGTAATTATATGAAAAATATGCAAGATTACTTAAATCTGTGTAATTACCTTAGATTATGTGATTATCCTTTGATAAAACAACAGAAGGATTTTTTCAATTAAATAAACCAAGGATCCCGCACAATTCGCATTGGAAATGGCTTGCCGTTGAATTGTCTCGTCTTGCGATATTTAATAGTTAAGTAAACTAATAAATAATTCACGCAGGATGACCCGATTCTATGGTAAACCATTTACAATGCAACTTGTGCTGTGTCCTTTATAGTTAGACAAACTACAAATGTTGGTTAAATGAACCAAAATCTTTTTTTAGTCCAGCAAAAACACTTATTTAAATTACCTAAAATAATATCTTTGACCAAGAAATATATTTGCTTAGATTACCGAAAAATGTTACTTGAATCAACCAAAAGATATGGTTTAATAAACTAAATTTCACTAAACAACCAATTTTATGGATCAACCAAATACTTTGTTGTCCATAATTGTAATAACCATATTCTTGGATTGAATTAACCAAAGTCAGTCAAACCTTTCTCTGGGTGTATGCAATGTTCGGATTTTTCTTTTACATGGTAATTTTAATAGTTAAAGTTTTTTTTACGTTTATGTTAATTTTTTTTATTCGAAATTTTGTTAAACTCAAATGTATGTATATCTGTTCAAATATCTTCTCCATGTGTTGATCACTTTTATGATTGGCACGTGTACCACATCGTGCATTTATTTCTGATGTCAGAGAAGGGCTGACCCCCAACCCACGTGCTTGGGGATATATTTTTTGTTGGATAAGCCCTCTGGCCAGGCTAATCGCACCCCAAAATTTTGAACGGTAGTCTTTGACATAATTTATTTTAGCTACAAATTTTACGCAAAAAAAATTCAAGAAAAACCATCAATAATGTGAGAAATGATATGTAAAAATGAAAAACAATAATCATAATAAATGGCAGAGGCAACAAGTTATACAGCGCAAATTCAAGATCCCCTCGAAATTTCTCTTTATTTATGATTCGCATAATAATCTACACTGTAATCGAGTCGCCACTAACACTTCTGTATGCACTATTATAGAGGTCCACGAGATAGCTTTTGTTTAAAAGAAAAAAAGTCCTCTGATTAAGATTATCTTGCATATTTTTTCAAATCGTGTACTTTAAGTGCACATAAAATAAGGGTAGTTTAGGGTGTTTTCCCGTTAGCCCCCCCCCCCGGGGGATAGTTCGGGGGGTAAAAAAAGAATATTTTTGACGTTTTTAATTGCCAAATTTAAAAAATCAAACCTGTATTTGGTATGTCTGGATAATGGGTGATGTTAAAAAACTTATATTTTCAAATTTTTGTTTGACAGAATATATTTTTTCTCCTGGTTCGTATTTTAAGGTACATAGTATTAGCGTTAACTTTCTTTATAACGTTTCTTTTATCATATAGTGTGATTATCTTAAATATATATTTTTTAATGTCCGATCCTTATTTTTTATAACTGTTGTTATTAACAAAAGCCCTCAATTTATCGAATTTATTTAAAAAAATATGTTATTGGTTAATCTTCTTTGTTTTTGTTAATAACGACTTTAATATACATCAAGGAGCGGGTATTGAAAACGCTTGAAAATATTATTTAAAAAAGGACCAAATCTCAAAACTTAACCTCTCTTCGAAAGTTGTAATTGATTTGAAAATTGTATGCAATGGAGAAAGTAAATTTCATTTAGTAATACGTTCTAATACATTATACTTTCTTTACTGCATTGGAAAGTTTTTTTTTTTAACGTCAAAATTGTAGCTTGTAGAAGGGTGCAGATTTATAAAAAACATATTGTTTATAAGGCTGGGAATAAATAGAGGCTCATCGTACGAGAAAATCTTGGGAAAGTAAAAAGTTTTATCTTGTGCCAAAGATAACCAAAAAATTTAAAAAACAAAATATTTTATTCTTAGAGGGGTTTTAATGAATAATACTTATAAACTATAAAGAGCGGGTTTTTAAGAAGCTATCCAAGATTATTATACTGTGCATGGCAAGAGTAACGTTATGAAAAAAAGTTATCGCGAACAACTTCAAAATTGAGGTTTGTAGGGGAGCATAGATTTATAAAAAATATATTGCTTATAAGACTGCGAATGAGTGCAAATCTGTTAATTGAGGATTTTTATTTATAATAATTGTTATAAATAATTGGGAAAGAGAGTTGATGAACAATAAGGAATGTTTTTAGGGTGGAAGGCAATCAAGAGTAATAATTATAGAAAAGTTTCATACTGTATTTGGAAAAAAACATTGATGAAAATTTTCGTGAAAAAGTTTAAAGAAAATTTGTAGATTTTTTTAAGATGAACCATTTTTCTTTGCAACATTTGGTTTCGTATCTTGCATCGTTAGACAGGAAAATGGACTGTTTTGATGTTAAATAACATTTTCCACCATTAAAACAAAAAATATACGTCTGATAAAAAGAAGTTTGAAAAAACGTTTGTTAGACCTATTTGAGATGAAAAATTTCGTTTGTTAACATTTTTCCGTATCTAAAAAAATTGCTTGTTACACGATTTTCACAATTTACTTAAAAAATGGTCACTTTCTGCCGGATTAATATTTTTGAGGGCAAACAATTCTTCTCTATAAAATTGATCGTCCAAAAAACTCGTGGTTTCAATATTTAATTGTTGTTGACTTTGCGCCATAGTTATTCACCACATAGTTTGCGCTGAATTTAAGTGATAGGGAATTGTTTATTTTTTTATTAATATTGTTCAAATCCCAGATTGTCAGATTTGATTTACTTCATATGTATAATATAAAATATTAATATGATTAGTAAATGAGATAAAAAAATGCTTACTATCTTTTATACGCAAGGAGAAATATTTTAATCTGATTAAAAACTTTCATAAGATTTTATACGATTACGTCAACAATAAGTTCCTTTCTTTGTATACAAATCCCGGGCAAACATATTTGGTTTTTATTTTGTCTTGAATCTCTCCAATATGTCTTTAAGACTATGCTGTCTGGTTCTGTCTCACGGGCCAGACATACAGAATTACTTGAAATAAAATTGTTTTGGATTAGTTTTTCCCTAGACAAAATCAAGAGCAAATATTTTTACCTGGGATATGTAAAATTGGATATTTCTGATGAAAAGAAGTTCTATTGTCCTAGTCTACCAACAATTTGACTGAATCTATATATTTTTCAGTAAAATTTCCTTTCCTGATTAGTAACAAGCCCGATAAGCTTAAAAGAATCGATGACTAGCTTGTAATCCGTTTCTTGAGTGGATCTAGTTTGCGAATGCGTGCAACTTAGAACAGGGTTGATGGCTCATTTTCACAAGAATCGATCTGGCTAACCGCAAGTTCGTGTTGCTTCGTAATTGATTATAAGCGGATACACGGTGTGACAGGTTAATTCTAATCCCCACCGGCTCGGCATATCATGGAGACACTCTCTCATTTGCACAATAATGCAGGTGTAATTCCAGAGGATATCAAAACAGTGTGCCTGGTTGTACGGAACGATATACATACGTGCATGTCATGGATAAACACAGCAGTGTGTAAATGCACTTCATACGCGTTCCATGAATGTCGAATTGCAGCTCGGCATTCGGAAATGAATGTGTGTCGATTAACCAGCCTATGCCCGGTCAGGGACTATATAACGGTTTAAAGTCAACGCCATTTTGAAGGGCTTTCCAGTGGAAACCATTTGGACCAACGACTCAATTGTAATTTAGGATCTACCGCATACGTTGTTTGATTTACGCGAATATCGCTATTCGCTTTGCTGAAGAGAATTGAGCCCTGCCACTCAAGCTCTTCCCTATAAGGGAGATATGGATAATTAATTAATTAAAAGTGGTATTCCCAATTTCCTCAGGAGGTAGGAGCGCTTCAGTAAAAAAAGAAGTTTCACAAAATTATTGAAGGGCTAGGGATATTGTTACAGAAATGTCACAAAATTTCTTCAGTCTGAATGCTTCTAAGATTTAAAGATTGTGCAACAGTCGTCCATCAGTACCCTTGGAAGAAAAATTGTGAGATCTCTAGAAATTTGCTTTGCAAACAATCTCAGAACGGTGCTAATGGGGGATATTGGAGAACCTTAGGTTGTCTACCTTGCCGGGAAGTTTGTTCACTCTGAAAAAACTGGGTCAAGACCGGGAATCTGATACAGTGACCGAGATTTTTCACTCGATTGTACTATAATGAATATTGAAAGTGTTTTGATATTTTATTACTCTCAGTTTGTTTGTTCACGAAATGAACCATACGAATAACTTTATTGTTGTAAATTATTATTTATCTAAAATTGTAAATATATATTTTTTTGATCAAAGAGTGAAAGATTTATCTTTTTAGAATAAAAATATAAAAACTGTCATTGAAGGTTCCCGGGGCATAAACACATAAGTCTTAACACCCGAATTTTTCAGAAGTTATTACTTAGCTATTACTTAACTCTATTGAATAGTCAAAGAAGCGTTCAAGAAAATTGTACCATTTGCGAGAAAACCTTTATCAAAGAACCCTGATTTCCAAAAAATCAGGACCTGAAACAGCAACAACTGCATAACTTTTTTATTTTTTAATTCAAAAAAAAAGAAGAAAGCTCTTTTGAGTTATAAGTTAGCTCTATCAAACAGTGAAAGGAACATATTGAAAGAAGCAACGACCCCCGAGAGAAATCCTTGTCAATGGTACGGCGCGTCCCCAAAAATGAAAATAAGTATGTACTTTCGAGATATTACTTAGATCAATTGCATCATGAAAAGAATACGCGCTGAATATGAATCCGAGGTCTATTTACCTCTATCACGTCAGGTTGAAGGTCATTTCAAGGTCAAATACAGGAAAAGTCGTTCAATGAACTTCAAAAACCTTTGACATATGTTTTTGGGGTCGCTGAATCGAAATACGAGGTCCATTTAGCTTCACCGCTTTAGGTTCAAGGTCATTTCAAGGCCAAACACAGGAAAAGCCGTGCAATAAACTTCAACAACCGTTTTGGGGTTGCTGAATCTCGCTTGCTGGAGTTTACCAGCGACACATCTTTTGGATTCAATTTGCTAAACTCAGAGTACCCCGCACACTTGACATTAAAATCCGGCCCCTGAAAAATTGGCTGAAATTGCAATTGCTCAAAGCCTCCTGATCAAAAAATCCTAATGGGTACCAGTCCAAAAAATCAAAAGTTTTCGAGATAGGTGGGGTTGAACACGAAAAATATAACCACAGGCGAATCTAATGTCCCGCAACGGATTCGGATTCAGCAACCCCAAAAAGGTTGTTGAAGTTTATTGCACGGCTTTTCCTGTATTTGACCTTGAAATGACCTTGAGCCTGACGTGATGGAAGTAAATAGACCTCGGATTCATATTCAGCGCGTCAAAATACAGAAGGATAAAGTGGTCTTCTCAAATAGCCATAACCTTTTTTCTTTTTTGTAAACCAGTGATTATTATTTGGAACCGGAGAGTTGGGAGAAGATATTTGTAATTATGAATTTGAAAAGGGAACTTTGAAAAAGAATGATAATTTTTAGTTTGGTTCAGGGGAGTTTCTAAAAGAATTATAATTCTGAGTTATACCTCGATTAAAAAATAAATACAATGAAGTATAAATCTGACTTGCAACACTAAATTTTCGACAAAAAAGATAGTTTTTACTTGGAACTGGAAATTTTCCAAACGAATTAGAATTCTGAGTTAGAAGATAGAAATTATAAAAAAAATACTTCCCAAAGCTTTTCATAAAATAGGTTTCAGTGTAAATATTTAAATTATGCAAAGGATTTATTGTTTTAATTCGAATTTCGTTAAAGATATTAATATGATCCATTTCTATAGTTTGAACAGATTTATTTTTCTAGCTTGAAATTTTGTTAATAATGTAGGATGGTAAAACCTATTTCAAATTATTTTTTGATACCAAGCGACATTATTTGAAATTTAAATTTCGACACATTTCACTAACCAAACCGTTGCAATTATTTACTTTGAACTTGGAGTTTGATTCTTTGGCCGGGACCCTATTTAAATGTGACAAACAATACGTGTTAATAATGCTATGTTAATATCTAGTTACAATAGAATTCATGAAATGTGCGTCTGTCATTATCGCCTGCATAATGCTCTTAACTTTATATTTTCCATAATGCTGCATAACGCCTGTTCGCTGTTATTAATTTTTTGCAGTACATCTACAAACTGCCCTTGCGTTTTAATCTCTTGTAGTCGCCCCTGTTGAATATGTAAAATTAATTATATTAAAAAAGTGAACTCTTTATAGAAAAAAGAATAAATGAGAAAAACTAATCCGCCTTTATTTTTTTATGTAATTTTTTTTGGTATTTAATAAAAAGCTGATATCACGCGACTGTCAGAATAGCAGGGAAAACTAAATTGAATTTTAAATTTCCCCAATAAAATCTGAACGATGTCCGAGTGGTAAAAATGATGAGTAAAAAGCTCCCGTAACTCGTGTACTCACACGAAATATCTGCGTTAAAAATTTTTTTCTGTATATAGAAAATGTTTTAGAGTAATTGCGAAAACATCAACAATGTGCTTCAAAGTGCAGTTAAATCAAAGTGTACAGAACGAATAATATTTGATTTGCCATCCTGCATCATGCATATCAATTTAAAAGTTCTCTATCCACTTTAAATTTACAAAATACCTGGGAATCGGGAATGTCGGAAAATATTGATCAAAAATATTAAAATTTTCAGTTGAATAATATTTTCAACAATTCGGGCAGAATTTATTTTATGAAGGTTTATTAAAAATAAAACGATCTTATATTATTTTTTATCATTTTATTGCAATTCTAGAAAAATCTGTATAGAGTACAATCATAAGAAAATCAGTATAGAAAAAAAGAATGTTAAACTATTGAAAGAGTCGATGAAAAAAACAGAGAAAGCTCAAACAAATGATTTATTTACTTGCTTAACAATAGGATTTCGACAAATTTTAAAGAATTTCATGGAATCTCAGAGAACTTCCATGGATTTTAAGTGATTTCGTCAGATTTCATAAAAATTTCACGGAGTTGAGGTTTTAAAAAGGATTTTAAGGGTTTTCTAAATATTTCACCTAATTTTAGAAAATGTCATGGGTTTTCATGTGATTTAAAAATATTTGTACGGATCACAAGGAATTTCGAAACATTTCGAGAAAGTTGAGAGGATTTTAAATATTTCCAAACTATTTCAGGGATTTTAAGGAATTCGAAAGGATTGCAAGAGATTATAATTTTTTAAGAGATTGCAAAGAATTTTTGTAGGATTTTCAAACATTTAAAGGTATTACTAGTAAACTTCGAAAAATAAATTAAATTAAACGTTAAAGGATTCCTAGCGATTTCAGAGATGTCAAGGGATTTTAAGGTATATTTCAAGTAATTTGACAAGATTAAATGATTTCAAAGATTGATAGGGATTTAAATGTATTTCCTAGAGTACTTTAATTAATAATTTGATATCAATTTGAATTCCAGAGAATTTTCATGTGTTTTCAGCAATTTCGTCAGATTTCATAGAAATTTCACGTCAGTTTAAAGACTTCCAAGCATATCAGGTTTTAAGGGATTCCAAAGGATTTCAATCAATTTCGAAGGACTTTCACGGATTTTAGGAAATTTGAATGGATCTTATGGAATTTTTAAATATTTCTAATAATTTGTACAGATCATTGGTTTTCGAAAGATTAAAATATTTCCGCGGATTACAAGGAATTTCCAAACATTTCAAGAGATTTTAGAGGATTTTAACGGTTTTCAAAGATGTCAAGGTATTTGAAAGAATTTTGTAGGATTTCCTGAGATTTCAACGGATTTCTAGTAAACTTTGGAAAATAAATTAAATTAAATTTCAAGGAATTCCTAACGATTCGAAAGATTTCAAGAGATTTTAAGGTCCCTTATGAAAAAGAAGTAATGGTAAGTATTGGATCTAATACTTTTTTCGCAAATATGTATTTCAAATCCAATACTTTTTCGCGAAAAAGTACTGGGTCCAATACTTACCAATACTTCTTTTTCATACGGGGTATTTCAAGTAATTTTATAAAGATTCAAGAATTTGATTAAATTTCCAAGGATTTCAAGGGATTTCAAAGATTTTAAAGATTTAAACAGTTTTTGAAAGAGACCTTTAATGAATAAGTTTAATTTAAATAATATTTGAGGGCTTTCAAATAATTAATAATTTTTTAAATTTGATTATCACGTTTTTCAAAAATTTCAAGGGGTTCTGAGGGATTCTTTTTGTTTTGAAAAAAAATGATATTTAGGGGTGCCGCAAGCCCCGTGAAGTTTAACATGCATTTCCCATTAGAAAAAAATACGTTTTTGTAAATCTTATTCAGAATCCTTAATATTATCTCAATCGAATTAAAACTCAACATTTCTCTTCACAATTAGCCATAGAATACGAATAAAATATCACTTTTCAAATATCACCCCCATAAGTCTGTTTCATAGGGTCCCAAAGAAACCCCATAAGTGAAAAAAAGGTTTTGCGAGTTTTTGGCCCTAATTATGATTTTTTTGCGGTTTCTTTGATGCGAATTGTTTCTAATACATAAAATATTACTTTATACTAAAAATTGGATTTTCCTATAAATTGTTTAAACAATTTATTATTGTTTTTTGGAATTTTCTCATAGAATGGAGTTAGAAAGACGCAGTTTTTCACAAATTTTCCATTTCTCGTCCAATTTTCAATGAGATGGAAGCGACAGTTCATCAATGTTAATAATAGTGATTGTTTAAACAATGTATTATAATTAGTAATAATATTATATTTGAATAATGCTAGAAAGATGCGTTTTTTTAATTTCTGGCTTTTTGTCCAATTTTCATTTGGAGTGAAGTAATAATAAATTCAAGTTAACAAAATCATTGTTTAAACAATTTATCATAATTAATAATAATATTATATTTGAATAATGCTAGAAAGATTCGTTTTTTTTTAATTTCTGGCTTTTTGTCCAATTTTCATTTGGAGTGAAGTAATAATGAATTAAAGTTGACAAAATAATTGTTTAAACAATTTATAATCATTGTTGATAATATTCTCTTTGCTTAATTGATAGAATGTTGCGTTTTTTTCTGGAATTTTCAACTGTTTGTCTGTTTTTTATTAGGCGTGACTTGATAACACAGCCACACAAAAAAAAATCTGTCTTCGGGTCTGGAGGTCAGACCATGTTGACTATATGTTTTTTGGGTCGCTGAATCTGAATCTGAGGTCGAAAAAACCGCAGGACGTCAGGGTTCTGACATAACCTCATAAAACCTCATAAAATGGTTTATTTTCAAGTCCAGGAGTCAGACCATGTTTATTATATGTTTTTGGGGTCACTGAATCCAAATCAAAGATCCAAAAAACCCCAGCACGTCAGGGCTTTGACGTCATCTCAAAAAACCTGATACAAATTTTGATAGAGTCCGGAGGCCAGACCATGTTTATTATATCTTTTTGGGGTCGCTGAATCCTAATCCGAAGTCCAAAAAGCCCCAGCATGTCAGGGTTCTGACATTGATAAAAAAAATCAAACTTAAAAAAAAGATGAGGTTTTATGAGGTTATGTCAGAACACTGACGTGGTGGGGGTTTTCGGGCCTTGGATTCGGATTCAGCGACCCCAAGAACATATAATAAACATGGTCTGACTCCCGGACTTAAAAAAATTTTTTTGAGGTTATATGAGGTTATGTCAGAACCCTGACGTGCTGGGGTTTTTTGGACCTCGGATTCGGATTCAGCGACCCAAAAAACATATAGTCAACATGGTCTGCCCTCCAGAACCGAAAAAGGATTTTTTTTGTGTGGCTGTGTAATCAATTAGATTTAGCAAAAATAATTGTTTAAACAAATTATTATTGTTTATGACTATCTTCATCTATATCGATTGCGCCTGATAGTTGCGGTTTATCGGCAATGTTTACCTTTCTGTCCTTCTTTCACTTGAGGTCATGATTAATTGAAGTTAACCGAAAAGTTGTTTAAACAATTTAATTTTGTTTATAACTATCTTTTCTCAGATAAGTTCTAGAAAGTCGCGGTTTTTTCTGAAATCTTTGACTTTGCATCGCCTTTTTATTCATGAACAAATAATAAGTCAAACACAACAAGAGGCAAAAACAAAGAATAGAACAACAATAACAATTGCTGCATTTCTGACACCTCACTGAAGTCTCTCAGTAACTTATTCAAGTGAAAGTTGTATTCATATGATCCGTGTAGAAAATTTGAAGATTATTTAAAGTATAGGTTTCTCTAATGTTTATTTATTAATCGTTAGTAATTAATTAGGCGGAGCAAAGTATATGATTTTAGAAAAACCCGCCACTTCCTAGCACTTATCGAAGAAAAGATAGTTATAGACAATATTATATTGTTTAAACAACTTTTTTTAACTTTAATTAATTATTACCTCAATAAGTGAAAAAAGGACAGAAAGGTAAAAATTTCCGAAAAACCGTAAATTTCAGGCGCAATCGATATAGATGAAGATAGTCATAAGCAATAATAATTTGTTCAAACAATTATTTTTTCTAAATCTAATTATTTATTAAGTCACGCCTGATAAAAAATAAACAAACAGTTGAAAATTCCAGAAAAACCCGCAACGTTCTATCAATTAATCAAAGATAATATTATTAACAATGATAATAAATTGTTTAAACAATTATTTTGTTAACTTGAATTCATTATCAGTTCACTCCAAATGAAAATTGGACAAACAGCCAGAAATTAAAATAAAACGCATATTTTTAGCATTATTCAAATATAATATTATTAATGATTATAATAAATTGTTTAAACAATTAGTTAATTACTTTAGTTCATTATTACTTCACTCCAAATGAAAATTGGACAAAAAGCCAGAAATTTCAACAACAAAAACCGCATCTTTCTAGCATTATTCAAATATAATATTATTAATAATTATGATAGATTGTTTAAACAATGATTTTGTCAACTTGAATTTATTATTACTTCACTCCAAATTAAAATTGAACAAAAAGCCAGAAATTAAAAAAAACGCATCTTTCTAGCATTATTCAAATATAATATTATTACTAATTATAAGACATTGTTTAAACAATCACTTTTATTAACATTGATGAACTGCCACTTCCATCTCATTGAAAATTGGACAACAAATGGAAAATTTGTGAAGAAACCGCGTCTTTCTAAGTCCATTCTATGAGAAAATTGCTAAAAACAATAATAAATTGTTTAAGCAATTCATGAAAATATATAATTTTCAGTATAAAGTAATATTTTATGTATTAGAAACAATTCGCA
>CAKNWW010256332.1:0-10288 GCA_932074435.1 Andricus kollari | reverse complement strand
CAACAGGATCATGTTTCATCATGAAAATTTGTTGAATGGTATATTTCCTTTATTTTATAAACAAATTTTATAAAGAAATGGACAGTTCCCTCATTTATAGGCAGAAAGTACTCATTTTTTTTCCAATCGTCTTCAAATGACATAAGCGGTAATATTTAGTGACGAAGAATTGTCAATCGATATTATTTGTTTTTGTTATAAACAAATTTTATAAACAAATGCATAGTTCGACCATTTGTAGATAGAAAGTAATCGTTTTTCTGCCTACTCGTCTTCAAATTACATAAGTGGTGCTATTTGGTGGCAAAGAATTGGCAATTTGTTTATTTTATAAACAAATGCATTGTTTGGTGATTTATAGACAGAAAGTAATCGTTTTTTCTAATCGTCTTCAAATTACACAAGCGGTGATGTTTATTGAGGAAGAATTGTCAATCGATATTATTTGTTTCTGTTATAAACAAATTTTAGAAACAAATGCATAGTTTGATCATTTGTAGATATATCGTTTTTCTGTCTACTCGTCTTCAAATTACATAAGTGTTGCTATTTGGTGACAAAGAATTGGCAATTTGTTTATTTTATGAACAAATTTTATAAACAAATGCATTGTTTGGTGATTTATAGACAGAAAGTAATAGTTTTTTTCTAATCGTCTTCAAATTACACAAGTGGTGATGTTTATTGAGGAAGAATTGTCAATCGATATCGATAGAAAGTGATAATTTTTCTATCTACTCGTCTTCAAATTACATAAGTGGTGGTATTTAGTGACAAAGAATTGTTAATCGATATTATTTGTTTTTGTTATAAACAAGGTTTATAAACAAATGCATAGTTTAAACATTTGTAGATAGAAATTGATCGTTTTTCTTTCTACTCATCTTTAAATTACATAAGTGGTGCTATTTGGTGACAAAGAATTGGCAATGGATATCATTTGATTTTTTTATAAACAAATTTTTTTAACAAATGCGTGTGGTTATTTATATCCGTAACATATATTTTCTTCCCAATTGTCTTCAAATTACAAAAGTGACGAATGTGATGACGAATTGTAAATCCACATTACTTGTTTATGTCACAAACAAATTTAAGAAAGAAATGCATAGTTTGATCATTTCTAGGTAGAAAGTGATCGTTTTTTTTTTGTAATCGGCTTCAAAGTGTCTCCAAAGTGGAGCAAGAATGAATTGGAACTGGATCCTGAAATTATTGAAATGATTGACAAGTACAACTTTTAAGGTAATTCTTCTGGAACAACACAAAACATTTACAGTGATATCATTTGAAGGCAACAACAAAAAACGATCACTTTCTGATTATAAATGTTCAAACTACGCATTTTTTCATTAAATTTGTTTATGACAGAAGCAAATAATATCGATTGACAATTCTTCGTTCACCGCTTATGTCATTTGAAGACGATTAGAAAGAATAGAGAACACTTTCTAATTATAAATGGTCAAACAATGCATTTGTTTATTAAATTTGTTTCTCACAGAAGCAAATAATATCGATTGACAATTCTTCCTCAATAAACATCACCACTTGTGTAATTTGAAGACGATTAGAAAAAAAAATTACTTTCTGTCTATAAATCACCATACAGTGCATTTGTTTATAACATTTGTTTATAAAATAAACAAATTGCCAATTCTTTGTCATAAAATAGCACCACTTATGTAATTTGAAGACGAGTAGACAGAAAAACGATCACTTTCTATCCACAAATGGTCAAAATATGCATTTGTTTATAAAATTTGTTTATGAAATAAACAAATTGTAAATTCGTTGTCACCAAACAGCAGCATTTACGTACTTTGAAGATGAGTAGAAAGAAAAACGATCACATCCTATCTACAAATGGTCAAACTATGCATTTGTTGATAAAATTTGTTTATAACAGATACAAATAATATCGATTGACAATTCTTCCTCAATAAACATCACTACTTGTGAAATTTGAAGACGATTAGAAAAAAAAACTATTACTTTCTGTCTATAAATCACCATACAGTGCATTTGTTTATAACATTTGTTTATAAAATAAACAAATTGCCAATTCTTTGTCATCAAATAGCACCACTTATGCAATTTGAAGACGAGTAGACAGAAAAACAATCACTTTCTATCTAAAAATGGTCAAACAATCCATTTGTTTATAGAATTTGTTTATAACAGAAACAAATAATATCGATTAACAATTCTTTGTCACCAAATAGCACCACTTCTGTAATTTGAAGACGAGTAGATAGAAAAATGATCACTTTCTATCGATATCGATTGACAATTCTTCCTCAATAAACATCACCACTTGTGTAATTTAAAGATGACTAAAAAAAAAACGATTATTTTCTGTCTATAAATCACCATACAGTGCATTTGTTTATAAAATAAACAAATTGCCAATTCTTTGTCATCAAATAGCACCACTTGTGTAATTTGAAGACGATTAGAAAAAAAAACGATTATTTTCTGTCTATAAATCACCAAACAATGCATTTGTTTATAAAATTTGTTTATAAAATAAACAAATTGCCAATTCTTTGCCACCAAATAGCACCACTTATGTATTTTGAAGACGAGTAGGCAGAAAAACGATTACTTGCTATCTACAAATGGTCAAACTATGCATTTGTTTATCAAATTTGTTTATAAAGAAAACAAATAATATCGATTGTCAATTCTTCGCCACTAAATATTATCGCTTATGTCATTTGAAGACGATTGAAAAGAAAAAGGAACACTTTCTAATTATAAATGGTCAAACAGTGCATTTGTTTATTAAATTTGCTTATTACAGAAGCAAATAATATCGATTGACAATTCTTCGTCACTAAATATCACCGCTTATGTAATTTAAAGACGATTAGAAAGAAAACGAGTACTTTCTGCCTATAAATGACGGAACTGTGCATTTCTTCATAAAATTTGTTTATAAAATGAAGAAAATATACCATTCAAGAAATTGTCATGATGACACATGATCCTGTTGATAAAATCAAGCAATTTCAACTTAAAAATATACTAATTTCCAATATCTTGACATTTGGTTAATATAATTTGCTTACAATAATTACATTCGACATCCTGTATATTATTTATATTTTTTGGATACTTCGACATTCATTTTCGTCACGATTTTGATGCTAATATTAAATAAAATGCAAAATGATCAAAACTCCCAACAGAAATTGAACGGGTTAACCGATTTTTTTCTATCTTTTTTTAATCGTCTCGAAATTAAGTAAGGAATCTAATGCAGCATATTAAAATTCAATTTCTTCATATCTTGATAATTGAGTGTCCGGATGCAATAACCGACGGTACGATTGGCTTTATATTCCTTGCCTCCCATTCCAGATAGAATGACGCGAAAAATTATCTGAAACTCAAATTTAAAAAAAACCACTCGAAAAAAATATGAGCATATGGAGCTCAATGAAGAGCACAATTTTTACTGTAGAACATTTTTTTCCGTGGAGAAGTTCTTCATAAGGGTCGAAAGAAGTTTGTTGGAAAGTTTAAGATTTTTTAAGCGAAAAATGAGCGAGTCAGCGTAGGTTGAAGTGAGCGCGCAAGAAACTCGATCGTCTTCCGTATGGGACATTAGCGTTTGCGAGAGCAAAAAGAACAGACACATGTCGAGGACGGGCAGGCAAACCAAGCTTAAAAGTATCGCATTATTTTTTTAGTTTTAACTAATGTTCTTAACTTTTGTTCGATATCCTTTGTTTGTGTTTTCTGAGCAAAAATAAATTAAAAACCCACAGTAATTGACGGTCTGGATCGAAAAACTCGCTCAGCGTTCGAGATCGGGTGAAAGTTATTGTACAAACGTGTGGTTGGACGGAAATCTTAAAAGTCACCAAATTATTTTTTTTTCAAATATGGGCTTATAGAAAATGACGAGACGGAACTTTTTTCTATTTGCTGCTTTTTCAACGGTTCATTATTTTAATAATAAGGATGAAAGACTGAAGCAAAAAAACTTCCCCAAATTCAACTACTTTTTAAGAAATAAGTTATCTTGAGTTGGGCAAATATTATTGGAATTGTTTGAAACTTTTATTTGCCCACGAAATATATTCTAGTGATGCCTGAAAACTAAAGAAAAAACTGAAAATCGCCTATTTTTTAATAATATTTATTTGCAAATTGAGACAGATCGGTAATCTGTTTTTTCAGTTTCGCCGATCTAACTCAATTTGTAATTGAATATTATTAAACAATAGGCGTTTTACAGTTTTTTCTTCAGTTTGTAGGCATCAAAATTGGTGTGTACATCGAAGTTTCAAACCATATTCAAATAATATTTGCTTAACTTGCGATGATTTATTTCTCAAAAATTAATTGAATTTAGGGACAACATTTTTTTCTCAGTTTTTCATGCTTGTTATTAAAAATACTCATCCGATGGGAAAACGGAAAATAGAAAAAAGGTTCTGTCTCGTTATCCTGCACAAGTACTTTCTAATTATTCTCGAGATAGCCCGCACATTATTATTGATTTTTATGAAAAAAATGCCCCTGTAATACACGTTCAGTGAACACAACTTTTTTTTACTTAACAAAAAATCAGAGTTGCCTTTTATTTATTGTGCAATCAAAAATATGTTACACAGAAAAGAAACAGAAGTCAATTTTTGTTTCGAATAATTTTTAAGTAGGTAAGATTGAATTTTTTTGCATCGAAACAAAACAACATTTAATAGAATTGACATGGTAACCATTTCCCATGTGGTGGGTAAATCTTAACACGTGCAGTTAATTTTTGTTGCATGTAAAGATTACTCTGAAATCGCTGTAAAGATTACAGTTTTTTCTGTTTAAACATCCAAATGCATACAAAAATTAGTGATTTTGACTAGATGAATTTTTCGAAGTTGAATATTTAATTTATCCATTTTCTATACAGCATAATATGTTTCCCTAAAAGGACATGATTCCGATATTTTCAATTTCCGCGTGTATCATAATTTGACAAAGTATATAATTCACTTTTGATTCGATTACACAATGCAGTTATCAACCGTTTGCAAAATTTATATACCCTGTTTTTTGTGTGCAATCGTCTCAAGGGACCACAATATTAAAAGTCACAAAATTGACCTTTTTAAAATATAAACTTGTACAGGATAACGAGACAGAACTTTTTTATATTTTCCGTTTTCCCATCGGATGAGCATTTTTAATAACAAACATGAAAAACTAAGAAAAAAATTTTGTCACCAAATTCAATTAATTTTTGAGAAATAAATCATCGCAAGTTAGACAAATATTATTTGAATGGTTTGAAACTTCGATGTACGTACGAAATTTGGTGCTTACAAACCGAAGCAAAACTGTAAATCGCCTATTGTTTAATAATATTCAATTACAAATTGAGTTAGATCGGTAATCAATTTGCAATTGAATATTATTAAAAAATAGGCGATTTTCAGTTTTTTCTTTAGTTTTTAGGCATCACTAGAATATTTTGCGTGCGCAAATCAAAGCTTCAAACAATTTCAATAATATTAATTATTAATATCCTTATTATTAAAAATAATGAACGGTTGAAAAAACAGCATATAGAAAAAAGTTCCGTCTCGTCATTTTCTATAAGCCCATATTTGACAGAAAATTAATTTTGTGACTTTTAAGATTTCCGTCCAACGACACGTTTGGACAATACTTTCACCCGATCTCGAACGCTGTGAGCGAGTTTTTCGATCCAGACCCTCAATTACTGGGGGTTTTTAATTTATTTTTGCTCAGAAAACACAAACAAAGGATATCGAACAAATGTTAAAAACATTAGTTAAAACTAAAAAAATAATGCACTAGTTTTAAGCTTTGTTTGCCTGCCCGTCCTCGACATGTATCTGTTCTTTTTGCTCTCGCAAACGCTAACGCCCCATACGGTATAGTTTCTTGCGGGCTCACTTCAACCTACGCTGACTCGCTCATTTTTCGCTTAAAAAATCTTAAACTTTCCAAAAAACTTCTTTCGACCCTTATGAAGAACTTCTCCGCGGAAAGTTGTTTAAACTCGAAAATTCCCTAGATACTTTTTTTTGCCAAACGTTCAAAAGCATGGTATTAAATAGTTATTAACAAACACCGAAATATTGTCAAACAATTAACTTTTTATGCACGAATCGAATGCCGTAGGCATCGACAGAGTATAATATGCTTGGGGCTCAAATTTCAAGTCATTTCCTTGAAATGAAAAAAAGTTACGGCGAGTTTATTTTAAAAAACGCATTAAATTCCGCTCGTCGAAATTTGCAGTTTATATTTTACTTTTCACAAAGTTGAAATCGGACAAAAAAAATTTCTTCACAAAAATTGTGCTCTTCATTGAGCTCTATATGCACATATTTTTTTTTTAATTTTAGTTTCAGATAATTTTTCGCGTTATTTTATCTGGAATGGGAGGCAAGGAATATAAAGCCAAGCGTACCGTCGGTTATTGCATCCGGACCCTCAATTATCAATTTCGTTCAACCGTCTCGAATCATGTAACTCTCTAACAATAGGAAGGGCGGATGAGTTACGAGGGACCCCTTGGGGTGAAGTGTCGCCACTGAATTTCACACTCGAGTCCCAATTTGTACTGTCTCAATTTGGAGCGCCTGTTTTCGGATCATCGTGGCTACTTTCCCGGTGGCGGATTGCTCGTTTCCAGGCGCATAAATGAAGCAAATTTTCGATTAATTAAAATATAACAAAAAGAAAACCATTTTTCAAAAAACGAAGGCTTTCTTTTTCAGCATTATGCCATTGAGATTATGTGGTAAAAATATTACATCCAACAATTCATCCGTGTAGGAGGAAACTTGTGTTATGTAATACATGGGCAAATATTCAAGCCTGACGAAGCGCCTTAAACGCCTGCGTCCGTTTTATCTACAATTTGCCTAAATACGAGCACATACATTCATACAGACATCGGGCTGATCTGCTTAATGTTGCCCAGAGAAGACAATTCTTTATGGGTAATTTGCTCTATACTCTTTTTCAGAATAAAGCTCCTGAGTATCTATTTAACCTCTTCCAACTTGTATAGGGTGAGACCTTCTAGCACAGTCTAAGTCTAAGCTTCGCGAAAGGCATAAAATCCTTAAGATTTATTTTCACAGAACATGTCAGCTTCAAAGATCATTTACAGTGAGAGGTGCCCGGTTCTGGAATTAACTTCCATACGATATTAGAAATGCCCCTTCCCTGTATCATTTTAAGAATCTCTTTTTCAAATATTTGTACAATACTCCTAATCCAACTCTTGAAATTACTCACTGGTAAACTATCATTTTTAGTTCTCGAAAGTTTTATCTTCGAATCTCTTTCTATCTTCATTAACTTTTGAAACTATGTATTTCTTATGCAGTTTTTCATTCTTCATTTATACCTTAACATGCACAGAGAGCTACAATGTGAAAGAAGTTGGTGTAAATTTACGATGGAAATAATTCGATCGGTGTGGCACATAGTAAATAAGCAGAATTCTGACCGTGAAATTACGTACGGATCGTAAATCAACGGGTCGGAAATATCCGAAATTTCGTTGAATTTTGTCTTCAGCTTTTATAATCGAAAATATATTTCAAGGTTTGGTTCCTCAACAACTTTTCGGTTATTCAAGTTTCAATATTTTTTTCATCTCTGACTTATTCCTAACGTTCCCTAATTATCAAATTTCCCTGACTTTTCTCTGATATTCAGTTTTTCTCTAACCTGCGGTGACCCTGCTTCTATTCACAACTTTTCACAGAGGTGAAAATATTTTTAATCTTTTTTCTGTATTTAAGGGAGAACACGGAATATAATAACCACTTACAGTCTCAAAATTTAAAAATTCATGTTTTCCAAGTGAAAGAACAAATTATTTTTATATATTCAACGCGACATGACGTGTAAAACAACGTAAACAAGAATGCAAACGAATGAAATGCGCACCAATAGGTAAGAGGCCGTTCGGGCTTCACCGGAACTCATCGTTTGGCACGACTGATACATGAGAGTCCCGAATGGTCCAAATTTACGTCCTGCACATTTCTGCGGCGTTCGTCCGTGCGGACTTACTACCTCGCGATAGAAATGCACACATCGTCAAAATTTACATGTACTTTCGTAGACTTAAAGTCCCAAGTAAATTTATCGCCTTACGTAAACTTACTATGTCCCACGCCGATCGAATAATTTCCATCATCGGACGTAGTAATTTTACAGTCGAATGCAAATAGAACAACCTCTGTTTTATTTACACATTGTTACCTGAAGTGAAATCACACTAGGTTGAAAATAAGTACTGTAGTATCGTAAATTAATCAGGTTATACATTGTAATGTGAAAAAACATTGCACGTATAATTACTAGCTGATTGTTAATATTACCAAAGCTTTTTTTACAGTGTACTAATTAATTAATCACTCAATATCAATTACTACGCAATAATCTGATACCTAATCTGATACTTACTCTGAGGTCGACTCTGCTTATTTATTTATTTTATTTAGTTTATAGATTAAATTATAAGATTAATCAAGTATACTGCCGATCAGTGCTTGCACAAATTTGTAATGACGTTCTAATATCCTGTTCCTCACAGGGCTATTCAGGGACTTTCTTGAAGTCTCTCTATTTCCTCCATATTTGTGCACAGACCTTCTGAAGTTAAAAGTCAAAGCATCGACAAATGTAATTTGGTGATTGTGAATTCTCTTTTGTTAAACCTCCTTCGGCTATAACAAACACATTCTCATCACGTGTTTCGTGCTTCCAGGGGGGTGACTCGCCATACAAATGCGCTGTGTCAGTTTTGTGAAGGACGGCAGAAAATGAAACACTGGTGCCACTAGCGTGATGCCTTTCATTTGAATGAAAGCTGATTAGAATCATGGGAGATTTAGTATTTTTCGCAGTTTTTGTAATAATTTGGACGTTTGTGGATCATTTAAAAACGTCGAGTTTGAATTAAGCAAGGATTTACTGTTTCTGGAATTAAAAAATATTTAAGATTAAAAAATAGACCTTACATACACTGGAAATGTCGATTTTTAATGTTTGTAATTTTGAAGTAGAGTAAAATGGTCAAATATAAAGATTATGTCTTAAACGTTAAAAACAAATAAACTAAATGTTCTGAAATAATATAAAAAATAGTCTTTCTATTTTTGATGACTTGAATGATCCTAATGTATTATTACATTATAATAAAAATATACAAGAAATTATAAAAATCGTAATTTTCAATATTGAGCATATTGTATTGATCGTTAAACGGCTGAAAAGTTTATCAGTATTAAAGCTATTAACTTTACTGTACATTTAGTCATTTATTTATTTAAAAATTGAATGAAAAGATGGAAATATAAATTAAATACCGAGTAAAGACAGTAGGAGGGTATATAGCAGTAATAAATGCCAGCTTATTTATTCCAATAAATGTAATTATTTAAATTATTTACAAATATACTACGATAAAAGTATAGCAATTATTATGCAGACAGAACATAATAATTTATCATATACAATTAAGAAAAAATAAGTTTTACAACATTTCGCAACTTTCTTTTTGGCGATGGTTTTTTAGCAGCCTTCGAACAATGATCAGGGCAGTTTTGAAACTGAGATGGCAAAACGCCTGGTTTTAACTTAGGTTTCTTGTACCATTCTGACTGCAAGAAAATCATTAATTTACAATTATAATTTACTTTAATGCTTGAATTTATTAATAAATCAATGTAATTGTACATAAATGTCGAAAATCAGCAATAATTCAAAACTATCATTAAGGGCATGTGATGCATAAACAATGATCGATTTTAGCAGTGTTAGGTTCCCCCGGCTTTTTTTCCTACAATAATAAAGATTTTGCCTTAAAAATTTGGGGAATGATAGCGAACATGCTAACGGACGTCCCCGAACTCTTCTGTTGTGGAATAATTAAAAAAAATTTCATTTTGTTAAATTTGATTAATATGTGTGTATTTTGAGGTTATGTGTGGTACAATTCTCCCCGCAGCTTTACTTCGAAACTACACAATATTTTTGGTCTAAAACTTAGGACAAGTAATAAAACATAGTATTTAATGTCCCGGAACTAAGCTTGTTTGTAGGCAATCCAAAAAATATATTTCATAAATAATTTAATTTATGCTCGTTAGGACGCCCTCTATGCCACTCGGTACAACAGATACCAACATTATCGGAATGACAGAGACTTGACAACCGATCCTAACCCCCAAATAGTGCATATACAGAAAAATTTTATTTAGCAGAATATATTTTTTTTGCT
>CAKNWW010256040.1:0-20212 GCA_932074435.1 Andricus kollari | reverse complement strand
CAGGTTCAAGGTCATTGCAAGGTCAAATACAGGAAAAGCCGTGCAATAAACTTCAAAAACCTTTTACATATGTTTTTGGGGTAGCTGAATCGAAATCCGAGGTCTATTTACCTCCACTGCTTCAGGTTCAAGGTCATTTCAAGGTGAAACACAGGAAAAGCCGTTCAATAAACTTCAA
This sequence comes from Andricus kollari, assembly GCA_932074435.1. Lineage (NCBI taxonomy): Eukaryota > Metazoa > Arthropoda > Insecta > Hymenoptera > Cynipidae > Andricus > Andricus kollari. The sequence continues at coordinate 20,034 of CAKNWW010256040.1, read as the reverse complement.
AAACCTTATACATATGTTTTTGGGGTCGCTGAATCAAAATCCGAGGTCCATTTACCTCCATTGTTTCAGGTTCAAGGTCATTTTAAGGTCAAATACAGGAAAAGCCGTGCAATACACTTAAAAAACCTTTTACATATGTTTCTGGGGCTGCTGAATCGAAATCCGAGGACCGTTTACCTCCACCGCTTCAGGTTCGAGGTTATTTCAAGGTCAATCACAGGAAAAGCCGTTCAATAAACTTCAACAACCTTTTTGGGGTTGCTGAATCCGATTCCGTTGTTCGTTTGATCCCTGAAGGTCAGTTTAAGGTCATTTAAAGGTCATTTTCAGGTCAAAATAACAGAAAATGCATGTTATGAAGTGCAACCTCATTTTCAAGTTTCAAGCGGGACATTAGATTCGCTTATGGTTATATTTTTCGCGTTCAGCCCAACCTATCTCGAAAGCTTTTGATTTTTTGGACTGGTGCCCATTACGATTTTTTTATTAGCAGGCCTTCAGCTATGTTATATTGCAATTTCAGCCAATTTGTCAGGGGCCGGATTTTAATGTGAAATGTGCGGGGTACTCTGAGTTTAGCAAATTGAATCCAAAAGATGTGCCGCTGGTAAACTCCAGCAAGCGAGATTCAGCAACCCCAAAACGGTTGTTGAAGTTTATTGCACGGCTCATCCTGTATTTGACCTTGAAATGCCCTTAAACCTGACGCGGTGGAGGTAAGTGGACCTCGGATTTTGATTCAGCGACCCCAAAAACATATGTACAAGGTGTTTGAAGTTTATTGAACGGCTTTTCCTGGGTTTGACCTTGAAATGGCCTTGAACCTGAAGCGGTGGAGGCAAATACACCTCGGATTCATATTCAGTGCGTTAAAATACATGAGGATAAGGTGGTCTTGTCAAATAGTCATCACCTTTTTTTTGTAAACCAGTGTAATCTGAGGATATATAATATTTAATATGTGTTCTGATTATTAGGAGAGCTTGCTCAATTGACAATACCGAAGGATAGTTGAATTAAAGTATTTATTAAAAGAACAATGGTTTGTTCGATAATGGCTTTCAGTGAAAATTGTATGATCAATGAAATAACATTCATATTTGAAAATGTTGAGGATATGAAAGGAAGATTAATAACACGAATGGTAATACGTATATGTATAGTGGAGAATTCTGTTTTATGACTAAAAATGCATATATTGCTTTCCGCGAAAGAAAAAAGGAGAAGGAAATCATTTTTCAAATATTTTTCTCTTATTATGTCGAGTATTCTGTTCCGGCATATTGTATCGTGTACTAAATTGAATTCCAAAGAATTTATTATGAATTCCAAACAATTCTAGATTAATTGCAACGAGTCAAAAAATTTATGTTTGGAAAAATATGTCAGACAATAGAAAATTAAAGGAAGATCTTGATGACAGATGGATGTTATGTTTCATCTGTATATATCTCTGATAGGAAAGAGTTAGGAGTTTGACCAACACTACACTGTAAAAAACGAAAAGAAATGTCCGAATTATAATGTTAAAGTTACCGGATTTGGTGCGGTAATAATACCACGTCGATCGAGGGGTAATGCCACTTTTTAGGTTACAAAATTACAAGGAATAGTGATTTTACCGTTTCCCATACGGGTCTGTTACATGTCGTTGTATAATATAGTACTACGTGACCAGCAAATATGCAACAAACTTCGTAGGTAATAATAGTACCTACGTTCATCGAGTTAAATGTACAGATTTTGGTAAGATAACCATGATCGGCCAAAATCCTATTTGAGAATGTAACTTTAAATTTCCAATTATTAAAGTCTCGTGATTGAGTAATATTGCAAAATTAGCGTGGTAATAAACAGCATTTAAATTGAAAATTCTCCATTTTGTGTAAAATTGTATGAAGAAAATGCAAAATTAAATTTTAACGTAAAATTACGAAAAAAGAGTGAAATTCAATCTCCGTGTAAAAGTTCCCTTTGAGAACGTAATTTTCCATTATATTTTGGTCAAATTACTTTAAAAAAAATAGTGAGATCCGTAATGATAAAAAAAAAATTAAAATTGATATTGTAATTATTCTACACTATTTCACTGTCAATAATAATGATGCTGAAAAGTTCGAGAAAGATATAAAAGTTTAAAAAAAGTAAAGTTTCTTTAAAATGTTCAAAAATATTTGGCATTGTTTGGCGATACTTTTCTAGAAGACAATACCCCTGCATAAAGTTATAATAACAGTTGTATGTCCCCTTAAATAAAGGAATTGTGGAATAAAAATAAGACAAAATATAGTTATAACGGATTAAAACGAAAATTGTATTGCTATACTATAATACCATTAGATTTTTTTTAAATAATGACATAATGCATTTTAATAAAAAGATTACTGTTAATCATATTTAGATAAAATTGTGTTTGCAATATTAAATAATTTTTCAGTTTTATTTAGATTAAGTCAACGGCCATACCACGCTGGAAGCACCAGTTCCCGTTAGATCACTGAAGTTAAGCAGTGTTGGGCGCGGTTAGTACTTGGATGGGTGACCGTCTGATACTACTGCGTTGCTGTTGGCGGTCGTGGGTGTGGTGAGCCCATTTACTTACAAATCCACCTAAAAAACTCTACCCGAATGGAGTAGTGTCACGCTTACCCCTAAAGGCTCGCCGAAAGGGAAATAGCTTAATGATATAATAAAGTCAATTAGTTTATTCTCTTTTAGTTATTAATGCTAAGTTTTTCCTGCGTCATTTACATTATTATTTATTTATTCTTGATTTACATTTATTTATTTATTTATCCTCATTGTTCTACTTCATATATTGCATTGAACGTTATTGCATACATTTTCTTTTTCTTGGTATTCAAACTGAAGTTTTAAATTGTAAATATAATTTCAAAGTTCCCGCACTACGAACGTAGTGCCGCGCAACGAATTTTTCACGTGCTTGGGAATGGCTTCAGTGCGTACAAGTATGGGCATAATACGGTTATATTTATATTCAAAATATAATATTATCGTTTATAATATTTCAAATATCAATGAATTATCAATAATAATTATTATTGTTATTAGGTATTGTAATAAATTTTTCAGGATTCCAGGAAATATCGCCAGATTTCATAGAACTTCACGGGATTTAATAATATTTTAGGGGACTTTAAAGAATTGATTCAAAAGAAGTGAGCTAGTTCGTAGGGTTTCTAAGATTTCAAGAGATTTGAAATTATTTTGTGGAATTCACCATGAATTCTTATTAATTTATCCTGTATTCTTTCAATTCTTTGGAATACTTTTGAATTGTTAGGGTTTCGTAGTCCCCGGCTAAAACCCTTATAGTTTCGGTCGGATGCCCGTCCGTCCGTCGTATTTTTTTTCCCAAGGAAGAGAAGTTAGGGGACGGGAAAGTAGGTGGAGTAGGGGCGGGAAAGTTTGCGATGAAGAGGTTTCAATGACTTCGTTAATTTTTTTTAAGGAAAATAATTTCAAACAAAAATTTTTTGAATTACAAATAAAAATTTTAATTAAAAATAATTTTTTTTTAATTAAAAAAAAATTATTTTCTAAAAATTTGTTCTTATAAAATTGTTCTTACGTTATTATTTTACAAAATTTTTTTTTGTTTAATTTTTTTCCAACAAATTTTTTTTTTCATTAAATTTTGTTTACATAACTATTTTTTCTACATTTTTTTAACAATTTGTTTACAAAATTTAAAAGTATTTTGTTTTAAGATTCTATTAAGACTTGAATTAACGTCTTATAGGCTACGAAACCTAGGTGCTCGGCGCCTACTTTGACTAATTTTTTAATTCACGTGAATTCTTCTAAATTTACTCAATGTAAACATTTTTAACATTTTTTGAAAGTTTTTATTTAATTGATCCTGAGAATCAATTTACAAAATGATCAAAGGATTTGAAATATTTTAGGATATTTTCTCAGTTCCTTGGCATTTTCAAGATCTTTAAACAATTTCAAATATTTAAAAGTATTTTAAATATTTTACGTTATTTTAGAAGGTTACAAAGAAACTTTTAGTGGATTTTAGTAATTTAATGGTATTTCAAAAGAATCGAAATATTTAAGGGTATTGTAGAAGATTCCCAGGAATTCTAAAGAGCTTTGAAAAGTTTCAAGGGATGTCAAAAGATATCAGAGGATTTGAAATATTTTAGGAAAATTTAAAAGATTCCCACATGTTTTTTTATTTATTTAAATAGTTTGAAGGGTTCCAAGGGTTTTAATAATTTTAAGGGATTTTAACAAATTTGCATATGGCTTTAAAAAATTTCGGAAGATATGGAAACATTTTAGAGGACCTGTAAAGTTATAGGATATTTAAAAAGATTCCAAGGTATCTTATAAGATTTCAGAGGAGTTCAATGATTTTATAGGGTCTCTTAGGCGTTCTCAAGGAATTTCAATGAATATTCCAGGATTTCAGGAAGTATATCAGATGTCATGTAATTTCACGGGCTTTTATAATATTTTAATGGATTTGAAAGAATTATTTTTAATCCTTTTGAATTCTTCTAAATTCACTCAATTCAGTGGTATTTCGAAAACTTCTTGTATAATTGATCTTGAAGTATTTTAAACTCACCTTACATTCTTATTCATTTTATCAAATTCTTTTGAATTCTCTTTAATTTTTGTAAACTCATTTCAAACTTACTCAATTAAATGCATTTTTTCATATATTTGAATTCACTTATTTTTTAAATTCAGTTTGATTTTTTGTGAATTACATTGAATTCTTCTCGTTTCTCTAATATTCCTCTATATTCACTCAAATTGTACTAAAGTGAATGGATTTTTTCGATTTTAGAAAACGTGTCTAGTTCATTTGAATTTTTTTGAATTTAACTTGTATTGTTCTGTAGTTATTAGTTCCTTTTTTTGATAAGAAATTAGTAGGATTTCAAAGATTTTAAGAGATTTCAAATTATTTTTTGGAATTCGCCCTGAATTCTTATTAATTTACCGTGAAATCTTTTTAATTTTATGCAATTCTCTTGATTTTTAGGATTTCATAGCCCCGGTTTCGGTCGAGTGTCCGTCCGTCTATCGACAATAAAAAATATAATAACAAATTATGTATGGAGAAGCCAATAAAATACTGTTCTGAAGAAATCCACAAATTTTTTCTTTTCCGAATGATTCTGGGGACAATTTTGTGACATTACTATATTTTTACTTCATTTAAAAAAGTGGATATGCTAAAATATTTGTGTACTCTTAATAACAATAAATCAACATTTCTTTATTTTCTGGACTATTTTGCAGATGCTGTCTTGAAAGACTTGGACCTCAGATAGAACCAAAAAGAAAGCCATTCTTCTAGAGGGAAGGAATAATTTATTTTTTGATGTCATACGGAAAGGCAGTGCTAAACTGAACACGAAAGGGGTAAAACTTGTGCTGGAAGAAGATGGTACAGATATTGACGACGATGACTTTTTGCGTAACTGCCAATCTCAACCATTGATTTTATTAGCTGAATCTGAAGAATGGTACAAAGCAAACTCTTCTGAAAATAAAGATGAAGAAAATCTCAATTCTACGCCTGAACCTGTGGAACACGTAGAAGATCAAGGTGCGATTCCTGAAGAAGTCTTGTCACCAGCAGGACCATTACCAGAACAAAACATTCTTAATGAGGAATCCGAAAATCATGACTCGAACAAAGAAAACGTCAACATATCATAGTACTTACAAGAGAAGCGAAATGCTTTCATATCTTGGGATGAATACAAGGTACCTTGGGAGAAACTGACGGAATCTGATTTGGTCCAATTAGAAGCGCAGAGTCGATTAGAGACTTTACGCTCTTCTGTGGTGCAAAAAATCGTAGGCGAAATGAGATTGCATGATGATGATGGGAATATAAGTGTTACAAGGTTAACAGAAAGTGATACTATAAAAAGATAATCTGTTCAAATCGTTTACCAAAATTGCATAAGACCGAATCCATTTCAAATCAGTTAGGTTCTACACTTGAAGTAGCAGAATCTCTCGTGGACGAAATATGTTATTTTTTAGAGGAAATTAGGCGATACGTATTTTTCCGATTTGCAAAACAAAAAAAATTCTTCGGAGTTATGCGTAGTTGAATTTTGTGCTTTATTTTTCAAATAACCCAAATTTTGTTTATACCTCTGTAACTTTTGAACTCTTTGAGATAGTTATTGACTTCTTTTTTATTTTAATAGCGTCTGTTATCTTCTTTGGAAATACACCGATAAATTTAAGAAAGGTTCCAAATTAACAAAATGTCGGTGGGGTTTTTCACGAGAAAAGACATCTTGTGAGTTTTGTGCTAAACAAATGTCAAGATAAAAGTTAGCGCGTCTAAAAAAGTTCTGTAAAAAAATCTGTTGTTTTTTTGCAATATCTTACATTGTTTACGACAAAGATTAAAAAATTATATTTTTAGGACAAAAAATTCAACAGCTTCAAAAATGATTTAGCCCACATAAGGCTGATAGGATACATTTCTTCTATTAGCAGAACGTTTTTAACAATATTTGGCAAAATGAATGTTGATAACATTTCTGCTTAAATAAGAAAGATACCGTATCAGATTTGTGTGGACTTAACCGCTTTGCAAGATATCGTGAAAGAGCTAGATATATTTTTCATAGAATTTGTTTTGACGTGTAAACTTTTATTTGAACATTTTTTTGTGTCTCTAGTTGTTTGCGAGAAAAATTAGAAAATTCAGTTTTATGCAAAAAATAAATGCCCTGGCCACAAAAATTATATAGCTTGCATGAAAGTCACCAGATTTCTTCCTCAGGAAAGAATAAATCCAAATCGGAAATTTGCAAGAAAAATATAACTTTAGGTTTTTTTGAGAAAATCAGCTTTTAATATTTTCCGAAAAACAAGCGCCTTTTTGGTCATTTTTGACCATTTTAAATTTTTGTTTAATTTAAAAATAAGACAATAAACTCTATTCAAATAAAAAAGAGAGCTATAAATATCTCAATAAGGCCAAAAGTTATAGAGATCTAACAAAAATGTGGGCTTTTTTGAAAAACTAAGCACAAAATTTAACTTTTTAATTTGCAAGTTCAAAGCTTCGTAGACAAATTTTTCTCGCAAATCGGAAAAATACGTATCGCCTAATTTCCTCATAAAAACAACATATTTCGTTCTCGAGAGATTCTGCAACTTGAAACGGAACTACTTTGAAATGGATTCGGTCATAAGTATTAGTTAATAATTAGTATGAGATTAGTTTGTTTGATGCGACGTATGATTAGTCAGTGCTTCGTATGGCTGTATAAAAATAAGGCATTTATTATTCTGCATATGAGAGCCTAATTTTTACTCAATGAAATTTATTGAAATAATTTATTGGTGCTTTTCATTAATTTATAATTAATTAATGCCTTATTTTCACGTATGTATCGCGAAGTTGTAGTCGTTTGCCAAAGGTAGCATTTAATAATTTGTTAAGGTTGTATGCAAGTCCCATCCCTGTACAAATAGTAGAGTCCCGCGGTGCACCGTCGAGCCATGCTATGTTGAAAAAATTTCACGGGCCCGCATGGTGAACATTTCAGTGCGCTATTGGCTTAGAATTCGTAGTATGTGTGTATACGTACAGTCACCACTGCTATGCCCGCGGCAGACTCGTAGATCGCGCAAAGTCGCAATTTCACGTACGCTTCCAAGCTGGTTGTATGTGTGAGTGTGTGTGTCGAGTGCGTACAGCAGCTCAGCTGGAGAGAGGGAATAGTGTTGCCGGGTCGCGATACTGTTACGTTTATCCGTTTGAAAGTGACTAAAATTTCAATGTTTTTCATTATATTATCTATGAAACTACACGCTGGAAAAATTGGATGTTTTTTCTGAAAATTTGTATTTTCAAGCAGCACAAATGAAGACATTTCTGTACCAGAGCGTTTAATTACTACAAATTAAATTGTGGAGAGTACCTATGCATAGCCCACGAATTACGTGTTAAAGTAGTGAACTTTGACATTAATTATCTCCGCATCGGTATGGTTGAAAAATTTGAAATTAATTTAGTATATAAATAATCATTCTATTTAAATATGGCCCCTTTTTAAAAAAATTCTACCAGAGATCGATTTTTTTACATACAATCTTAACTACGTTTTCACGTTCATAGTTCGAAAACTGTTGTTTTAAGAAAGTATTTAAATAACCCAGATAAGAATCGTGTGAAGCACAGTACTCGCATGCGTGCCACGCATGCTGTGCGAGTCATAACGCATGCATGCCGCCATCACCTGTCGCAATGCTGTGTTGGGTAGGTAGAGTGCGAGCGTAATGCGTCTCATATCGCCATCACGACGTACTTCACGTATGACTGCGTATGTCAGCCTGTCTGCGACGCATGCGTGCGTCTATCCTATAGACAATAAATAATTCCATAATAATGATCTGCTTAGATCATAGATATTGTTTATTTATCAAAATTGCATTATTCCAAATTGCAGCATATGTAGAAAGCAATAAAAATTGGTAGTCCGCCTTTTCATGGAACGAAATCTGAAAATTTTCCAAATACTTTTTTTAACTTTTTCTAATATATGTATATATTTTTATTTATTTATAATATTTTTTCCAAATTGAAAAGAAATTGTCTTTCTTACTTAATTAACTTCGACAGAAACGAAATTTCGAGGCAGGAAAACGACAAAGTCAATCTGAGTTAATTGGTTAGAAAAAATATTTTGAACTCTGAACAGTTCCAATTTTTCAAAAATGTTTATTTTTTATTTAAATAATATTTTGAAAATTTCCAATTTAAATTTTAAATGAGTTTTTTTTAATAACATTTTTGGTGAAATTATAATTTTGAATTTTCATTTCAAATAGCGCATAAAATAATTTTTATTGTTTATAACTGCAATTCGTAATTTTAATTGCATAACATTTAGAGTTGCTGTTTTGAAATTTGTTGAAGTATTTGCAGAAATCCATCTTTAATGCTTAATCGAATTTTCCTAATTTTGAGTACTTCATTTTTGGATACTTTAATACATCTTTAATTTTCTAATGAATTTTAATCAATTTTATAATGATGTTAATACTTTCAAGTTAAGATAAGAATTTTAAAAAGCGCGCTCAGTTTGAAATGATGATGGCCGTCGCGCGCTCACGTAATCAGCTGTTTGCCGTCTTCACCAGGTTTTTTTAAAGGTTATGTTTACCCCCGTCATCGTAACAACATCCCTCCGAAAACACAAACTTTATTATTAAACCAGGGTAAACATATTAGGTACATCGGATTCAAAATGTCAGAAGATCAAGGAGAAAATATGTTAAAGTCGATGAAGCGAAAGAAAAAGCAATCTTTCATCCAAAAAGCAAAAAAATGACCCTAAGTCGAAGTTATGCAGGTGAACTCGAGTCAAATGTATTTCAATACATGGTGCGTGTTCCTGAAATGCTGAGAACAGAATTTTTTAAGATGGATGATCAACTAATTTTCGCGAACAATGTTTATGATGAACCCTAGCGGACCGAATGAACGGAACGGATACGCTACAGCGTATCGCTATAGTATCCACATCGTATCCTCTCCGTATCATGGAAGAAAAACAAATTAAAAAAGGAAGATGAACATTTAACTTGTTGAAATTCGGATTCTACGTGAAACTTTGCGTTAGAAGGTCATGGTGTAATTGCAATAGTTTTTCTTGCAACGATAAAAACTTTTAAAAAATATAATACCTATCGACAACGTATTCTGGAGGCGACTTCAAGCGTCCATAATAAAACATCCATCATCGTTTAAGCAGTACTCCTTAAACGATTATGGATGCGCTTGAAGTCGCCTTCAGCGCACGTTGTCGATAAGTATTATATTTTTTTAAAGTTTTTATCGTTGCAAGAAAAACTACTGCAATTACTCCGTGACCTTCTAACCCAAAATTTCACGTAGAATCCGAATCTCAACAAGTTAAATGTTCATCTTCCCTTTTTAATGAGTTTTTCTTGCATGATACGGAGAGGATACGATGTGGATACTATAGCGATACGCTGTAGCGTATTCGTTCCGTTCATTCGGTCCGCTAGGGAAACTATAGGGCAAGAGGCGTATTATGCAAGAAATCAGGTATGAAGGGTTTACTTATTTAAGTTTATCCAGTTTCTTGCACTCTTTCAAAAGCAACAAAAATGAGTAAAAATTGGTAAAGTTATCTTGAATTTAAAAAAAGAGAAAAAACCTTTCTCTCAAAAACCCCAACTTTTTTGCCTACAATTTTTAGGAATAATAGATACTAATATACCCCGCCTGCCATACATTTTCCGTTTGATATTTTTTTGTTTTTCGGTAGAAGAAAGTTATTATACAAAAAAATTAAAATAATTTTTTTCTCCTGAAAAACAAAAAAACACCAAACGGAAAATGGATTGTAAGTAGACTTTATTAGTAGCTATTATTTCTAAAAATTTCAGGCAAAAAAAAAAGATGGGGTTTTTGAGAAAAACAGTTTTCTTCTGTTTTTTCCAAAAATTCAAAATAAATTCACCGTTTTTTTATAATTTTTTTAATTAGTTGTGGATTTCTAAAAAGTGAAAAAACTGGATATAAATTGAAACACGAAAAAACTTCATATTTTATAAATTGCAAAAATAGCACGGTTTTTAAATTAAAGTATTATTATATTCGTAAAAAATGTCGCCATTTAAAAAAAAAAAACTACGTGTCTTCTATTTTTAACGAAAAAAAAAACAATTCATGGAAAAGTTAATCTTAAACATGTCACCCGCCGGCCTGCTCGATTTGAAATGGATTCGGTCATTATGTATTATTACAGGCTGTTCCGCTATTTATACGTCTTAGTGTTATGACTCAATAATGATAAAAATAAATTTTTTTATGTGAAAATGTTCCTCTTCTCATTTAATAACAATATTTAAAACAATATATTTTCAAATCCTGCATGACTTTGGAAGCTCGCATATCACCGTCATGCGTGCGACCTTCACGCGTGCGAGCGATATGCCGCGCTCCGTGCGGGATAATCCGCACGCGTGCGAGTCAATACGCCATCACTGTGCGCGCACATTGTTATCTGGGAAGTATGTATTCGCAATAAATAATTTTATACTTTTCCTAATTTCAGTCTACCTTTCCTAACCCTACAATATACACTTAAGAAGTTTTAATTTTTGAGACAATTACCACTAGAATTGTGACCTTACATTTTTTTCTTGTAATTTTGCGGTTTACTGAAAATGTACGATTCATAGGAAATTTACTACTTCGGGCAGTTATTTTACGGTTTACTGAAAACATACGATTTACAGGAAAGTTACTACATCGGGCGGTTATTTTACCAACTGCTGGAAATTTACCAATCTTTTCCGTAAAAATCTAACATCTCACAAATTTCCTACATGAGTCGGTGATTTTACCATTTCCAGGAGAAACACATAACCTGAACGTTCTATTGCAAAGTGGGATTAAAATACACTGTTGTCGGTAAAAAAAACCCTTGATCAACGTAGGTTATAATAGTACCAACATTGTTCGTGGTAAACTTACATGGATCGTTTTTTACAGTGTATTTACGTCACCTGGCACAGGAGTGCTTCCCCCCGAGGGGCTATTCACTGATAAATCATGTGAATGCGACTCCCCCTCTAGAAAGAATCGATTGTACACGATTTATAACGATTAAGAGTGATCAAAAGTTGAATCGGTTTAAATTATTGCTAATTGTGCCAATTGTTCACAATCGGATTGAATTGAGTAAATGCACTTGCCTGCAATGCGCCCTCTGCAGTTTTCGTTTGTAACACACACGACGCGTGTATTTTTATAGGTTATAAATTACATTTTTAATAATTAAACAGAATTTCAAGTACAAAAAAAATAGAATGTTTTTTCAGGAGGTACTCTGAATGAAGAGTCGAAAGTATGTGGATTAACGACATGTAAAAATAATGCAATTTGACGATGTGACAGTGATATAGTGTGATTATCAAGTAGGCAATAGTAGTTTTATTTATAGCGGGTATATTATTTTTAAACGTTTCTTTACCTCTTTTTAAATTCATATTGTTGACATTTTTGGTTTGAAAGAGTAAAAAACCACTTGTAACAATTATCGCAATAGCAAAATGCTGTATTGACAACTTAACCTATAACTCAAAATAATGGATATCCAATTGAAAACGATTGGAATCATTATAGAACGTAGGATGGCGCCAATATTTTGAAACTCGGACTAACTAAATTGTGGGTAACTCTGAATTTTTTTTTTTTTCTAATAGAAAAACTTATGTAATCCTTTTAAATGTTTTGCAATATAACAATTTAAAATTTGTAAATAATTTTGATTTAAATTCTTGAAAATTTCTAGTTTGAAATATTTAAAATATTCAAATTTGAATATTTCAAATTATATGGTTTGTTATGCCTAATCTTTAAATCTTTAAATTTTAAAAATTTCAAATTTTTAATTGTATAGTACTAGATTCTTCAGAAGGCTTTATGTAATTAAAAAGTTACAAAAATTAACAATAATTGAGAGAAATGGACTTCGATATTTAACTACCTAAAAATTTTACAGATTAAACTATTTTTAAATTTAAATATTAAAAATGGTGTTATTTACAGGTGAAATAGTTCAAAAATGAACTTAATACATACGGGAATAATCGCAACAGCTGGTTTTCCTTCCCCAATCACAGACATTTTTTTATATTCTAAACTTCCTGAAACATTGTGATTAATGGCCACATATTTCTATACTTTTGGTCAAATTTTTAATTTTATATTCGAGAAAAAAGTTTATTTTTGGACTTTATATTCAAATGTCATTCTCATAAATTCATAAACTCTTATATAACATTATGGACGTTTTTCGGCATTTTAGCATATCAATGAATAAGACTTTAATTTTCAAATTTTTCGAATATTTTAGTTTGAAATGCTAAAATTAAGAAATTATTAAGTTGAAAATTAAGCTGTTCAGTAGCTTTAATTTTAAAATGCTATTTTTCGAGTCTCTAAATGTTTATACTTATTCAAATCAAATCGAAACAAGATTAAAAATGTACATTTTTCATACTTAAATTTCACAAGGCACAATTTCAAATTAAACAACATTAAAGGCGTTGAATAAAAAAACACATGGAGCTGGAGGAAGCTAGTGAAGTATGCCAGGGCAGAAAAGTTTGGCGACAAATAGTTTATAAAAAGAATATGAGTAGAGTGAATGATGCCTGAAACAAAGACCTTGGATACTAATGGGCCCAAGTGGGGGGCCACACATAACAATTTTGTGAGACACTCCACGTGGGGTGATCGCTAGAGAGATTGATCAGCAACCTGGGTCGGAGCAGTGTTGCGGAGTGAACGTGTTATTTTAATAAGTAGCACGAGCGCTCTAGATCAATCTAAAATATCTATACCTTACACCTATATACCTATCTACCCTATACCTATATACCCATTCTCACACTACTACTTTCCAACCGAGCAATTCACGCCTACCCCGAAAGAGAAACGGCTTAACGGTATGATAATAATAAAGGCTCCTGAATCCATATTGTACTATTTTGGATGCTTTTTTTAGAACAATTTCCTAGAAGGGTTGTAATCTATACACACATTACTGAACTTTAAACTCAAAATCGCTGTATTTTAAATGTTTTAATTTAATGTGTAAAATGCTCAGTGTTTAGAAAACTTCCACTTTGAGTGGTTTAATTTGCAGTTTAGTCTTGAATACTTCAAATAAAAAAGTTTTAGCTTCAAAACTTAAACTTTGAGTTTTTGTTGACTGATGACAATTTGTTTAAATCAGGAAATTATTTCAATTTTTTTTTCGATTTTAGTGGCTACCTTGCGAATAATAAAAAAGTGGGTTTTACGTAAATCATTAGTGGTAGAAGTGAAGTGATACTATAAGGATTGCCGAATATTACATCACCGACATTGATGTAAATTTACTGTTTAATTAAGAAAAAATTTTATCCGTCATTTTGAATACTTATATTTCAATAAACTAAAAATTTACAAAGTTGCATTAATTAAAAATTAAGACACCTTTCTGATAAAAAAATCTTTTATCTCTAATAGTATTTTTTAACTGTTTAACTTTAACTTAATTAATAACAGCCTGGATTTTTTTTATGTAATAAAATAATACTTCAATCACTTTTCTGACGTTTCACGTATTCAAAATATTCGTTTACTTTTTTTTTAATTTCAGTAGATTTTAAAACTTATAAGCATTTATAGAATTTTCATTACAATGAACAATCCAAGAACGCATAACAAAAAATTACAATTTTGCTCCTTTCACTAATATAAAATAAACTTTTTTATTTTTATCTTATATCTGATTTTATTTTCTCAGCATAAAATACTATTAGCATATTTTTTATCGTAGCACCACTTTCATCTGGTAAGAATTAGTTACAAAATTTGTATTTAAGCTTTCTTTCGTAATATATACTGTTTAAAATGTATATTATTCCAAAAAAGTAAATAACTGTCTTTAAATAATTCCCGCCAGACGAAAGTGCTGCCATCACGTGCCAAATTCCAAGTACCAGATTGGAAACAATTGGAAATGAAAAATGCTCAATCGTTTTCAATCGTGTTGTCACAATTAAGAAACACGATTCGGAACGATTGAGGTATTAGTTCTATCGTTTCTTATCGATTTCAATTGATTATTTCTAGAAGGGTCCGGAAATCGTAAGGAAATCCTTCGTGGAAATCCTGCACTCCCAGAGCAGTCAATGGGGAATCTCGGGAGTCAACGGAAATTTCAGATATTCTAGTTCGTACTTGAAGCTGTAGTCACTCGATTCGGGTTAAGTCAGTTATTGCTTCCCTGGCGGACCTGGCGAATATTCCATATTGTAAGTTAGCCGTGGGGTTTAGTTGTTAGGAATAAAATGCGTTAGTAATTTAGGTAAGTTAGGTTCAAATCTCGCCGCAGCGTTCCGATTTTTCATAGCGATTAAGCGTGCGATTATGTATGTAGTGAATAAATAAGGTATATACAATAATAATGAAAATAATAATTGTGTGCGTGTTTCCGTATTTAATTGTATTTAATTTTTGTATTTAGTTCCTCCTACTGAAGGTTAAATCTTTTGTTATTTTTCATATAGTCGTTTGAAATTCTCATATGCTTTGTATGGCAACTTCAAACGATCTTTTCACTCTTTCGAATAAAATGTATTACTATCGTTTTAACGTCGCTTGTAAACTTTGATATAGTGAATTTTAAATTCTCGAAAGTTTTATAAGAGTTATTGCAACATCCTTTCCTTTGTCGGCTGAAAACCACTATATTAATTTTTGATACGCAAACCCTGTTTTTTCTATTTTGGAACGATATTATACTAAATTCTTATTCATTTTTATCATTTACTCTAAAAAAAAGTCTCTCAGTGTATGCAGAACTTTGTCGGAACCTACATTAGAAGACTGTTTTCGTTTAAGTCTAAAAAGGGTACTCTATCTAAATCTATCCGGCTTTGAAGCGAACATCGGAAGCAGAAAACTTAATTATTTGCCCGACGGAATCTTATGCGGCCCTATCTGGAACTATGTCGGAACTTACATTAGAAAACTGTTTTCGTTCAAGTCTAAAAACGGTTTCCTATCAGGCTCTATCCGGCTTTCAAGCAGATATAAAAAAATTTATTTATGAAAAACAAAAAGCAAAATTCAAATATGAAAATGTTTTTTTTGTGTAAGATATAGTTTATACGTTTTTTAAATAAAGGATTGCAGTGCAAAGCTAGGTAACCGACATTTTTGGCAAAAATGAGCTTTTTGCATTAAAAATTATTAAAAAATCAAGTACATGTTGTTGAAGGATTTGTTCGAAATCTCATTTTTATTGTAGTAATAAAAAGATTGGTAATTTGTAACCAGATACCAGACTCCCTGTACACATGTCTAGTGTCTTTTTTTTACATGACTAACGGCTTATCTTTTTTTAAACTTTTTTGTGACCATATTCCTCTTCCTAAAGGTTTTTAAATACTGTAAAATAATAATATACTTTTTTTTCAAAGAAAAAACTCTTAAATAAAGCTAGTTGCCACGCTGTTCGCATCAAAATATTGTAATCAAATTCCAAAATAAAATGTTAAATCTTCATTTTCTACCAAAAGCCACTTTTATAACTGTTACAACAGTTACAGTGCGATGCCACCATATTAAATCTTTATTTTCCCAGAACAGAATAAGTTTTTTCTATGAAAACTTTTTATTCTTATTCAGCCTCTCCATATTTCGGGAGCAAGTTTTTATTATTTTTAAAAACTGTAAAATTGATTTTTAGTCGCTATCTAAAAACGATTTTCAAACCCCATGAAATTAGAACCACAAAATTCTTGAATGATTTACTCGGAATTGATTTACTTTTTCTAAGCAAACCTCATTTTCTCCCAATTTAGCAACTCAATATCTCGGGAGCAAATTTTTATTTTTTGTTTAAACTGTAAATTGCAGTTTTTATCGTGATCATCAACCGAGCCTGTTTCATTTTGAGGTTCTTGTCACTCTGAGATTGTAAACTTCCACATTTTTTTTCTCGGAACTGCACATTTTTTTAAATTATACTTTTTTGGCCTCAATTTAGAAACACTTTAGCTCGGGTTAAAACTTTTGCTTATAACTTTAACTGGTGATTTCGATTTTACAGAATGTTATTTCGCTCTCCTACAAAATTTCGATTTTCTTTGCTTCTCTATTGCTGTATACTGCAACCTTTCAAATATTGTTCCAGAAATAAAATAAAAAAATTATTTAACAAAAAAACACCGTTTACTCCACTTACCTATGTTTGTAATTCATTATACAATTATACTATTCATTATATTATATAATGTGCATTCTTATATTTGATAAAAATGTATAAATAATTACTAGCTTTTAGCTAAATTTTATAAAAGCTTTATTATTTAAAAAATTTCATTTTGAAGACTTCTAATTTCAGCTAGTCTACGATTTGATGTTCAAGTTCAACTTTAAAGTTAGAATACTAATTTCTGGTTCAAGTATTTTTTATCTGAAACAATTTTTTAACTGGAATTATTATTTTTTTATTATTTTTTTATGCTGGAAAATTGTACTAAAATTTAAATATTTGTTACTTATAATACATCTGAAAGTGATAAATCCTTCAAATTTTGGAGCTTTAAAGTTTGAACATTAATCAAAAAATAAATGAATATTTAAATAATTCATTTAACTATTAGAATTTAAATTAATTAAATTTAAATATTTTGCTTATTACGCATTTTTAAAACTACCTATTCATATAAATGGTGTAAAACGAAAAAATATTCTTCCGTTTGCCCTTGCTTTTCAGCGAAAATGCTTGGCTGAGATTTTGTTGACAAAATCCAAGCGATACATTGGCGTGATTAGCTAGAGCGTGCGGTTTAGATTTAGGTAGTTTAGGTATATGGTTCGAATCCCCAGCGGGGGCGATTTTTCATAGCGTTGTGCATGCGATTATGTTTGTAATTGACCGTGTCTGCAATTGCGTAATTTCAAAAATAAATCAAGTGTAATTATTATATATAAAACAGTTTTTTTTGCAAATTTATTTATCTGTTTGAAGCTGCTGTAATGGATAGGGCAATATGGGCCGCGGAAATATTCCGCACAGAGCCGGATAAAAAACCAGATAATCCAAATTTATTACACCGTATAAGGATCCGTATAGAGCCCGACAAAATACCGCATAGGGCAATATGTACAGCGGAAATATTCCACATAGAGCTGGATAAAGAACCAGATAGGCCAAATAAAATAGGACTGGACACCGAAATTATTTCGTATACAACCAAATAAAACACCGGATAGAAAAAATTGTATACGCCGCCTAAGCTCCACATATAACCGTATTAAAAGTCGGACACAGAAACCGTATAAGTATCCGGATAGAATCCGATGAAAACCGTATAGGGCTTTACTGGACACCGAAAGTATTTCGTGTACAACCGGATAAAAAACCAGATACAAAATGTTATATACACCGACCAAGTTCCGCATAGAACCAGATTTGAAACCAGACACAAATACCGTATAAGAATCCAAACAGCTGCGAAGAAATTCCGAATCCTATCCGTCTCTATCGGATCCTATCTGTCATTTTAAGCAGGGTGCGCTAGATTTAGGTTTTAGGTATTTAGGTAGGGTGCGATTCCCCAGCGGGGGCGATTTTTCAAAGCGCTTGAGCGTGCGATCATATGTGTAAGTCTATGGACGTTCAATTGTGTAATAATAATCGTAAATTAAGTGCAGTAATCATATACAAAATAATTTTTTTCTTATCAAATCGATCCACATTTTACATCATTTTTATTGTCGAAAGTTTCGAGCTGATCTATTTATAAATCGTGTATAGAATACGTACAGTGCATATGTACACATACATATACTGGGTGTCCCATTTTAATCAATCCTCGTAGATAACTTCTGAATTTGACTTTGTTTTTTTTTTTAATGAGAATCCCTATTTTTGACTCTGAATTCGGAAAGAGCGGGAAATTTTGCGTCTGAAATCTTATTTACAATTTTTTTTTCCGTGACCTTGATCAGGTCAATTCAAAGTCAAATGCTAAAATGCTGCCTGCTAACGGTTTATCTAAGTTTTTCCGGCGAAATGAATGGATTCAAAAAAGGGAATAATTTAACGTTAAAATGTGACAACGAACTTGACCTTAAGATCAATATAGAATGTCATTTGAAGGTTGCATTTTTTCAGTTCCAAACTCACAAACCCCAAGCCCACAAACCCTAAGATAACAAACATTATGTTGTACTGCCAGCTTTAGCATTACCCGATACGCACCACGAGGAGGTTGCTTGGTCGGATTTCGAGTATCCTTTACCCATAAAAAGGGCTGGTTTCGTGTAAACTTACTTAATTTATGAGATGTTTAAAATTTGTACCATTTATTTGTTGACAAAGTTCGATTCGACGATGTAAATGTCTTACGGTGTTTAATAATACTTCACGTGGAATGTTTAAGCACGCTGTCCTAATTCTTTCCATCATGTCGAAAGAATTCGACCTTCAAATGACATTGGATATTGTTCGTAAGGTCAAGGTCGTTTTCACATTTTAACGTGAAATTCTTCCCTTTTTTGAATCTGGTTCAAAACTCATTCTAACCTTTAAATGACCTTGAAAAGTGCACCTCATGGTCAACATTTTTAAGGGGCCCTCTCAGCATTATAAAATGGTTTGGCAGTTTCCGGCCGCATGGTTGAATATTTTTGTCTGATTTTTCGCATACCTCATCTACGTATGGGTCTCTTTTGCTGCTAAGTCTCGCTTTTTTGAAAAAATGTTTATATTTGAAGTTATAAACAAAAAGAAAAGAACAATAGAAAAAAAATGCAGCGAATCTCAGTACTAGCTGAGTTTGTATTTTCGAGATATAGCTCGTGGACCCTCTTGAAATTTCGGAGGCAAGCTCCCCGGAGCGCGAGTGGAGACTCGGGAGCGTGTCGAATTAGCCGAGACGAATGACCCTTCCATTGTTATGAGATGCAGTCCAGTTCAAAAAACTAAAATTATGAAAGCATCGCGTGATTCAATTTTAATTAGCAGAAATGTTTTATGCATATAATTTCAAGAAAGTGAAAAAAAGATTTATGAAAATCGGATAATATTTGCAGTAATACTCGAAATGTTGATGAGCACACGACCGCGTTATGGGAGGAAATGCATTTTGTTCGTTCAAATGACCTACAGCCTTCAATTTTGCCCCAATCCGCAATTAATTTCTTTTTAATTGAAGGGCGCTAAATTTCCAAGAGAACCTTGGTCATAGATTCTTGCATTTTCATTGGTTTATTTATTATATGTTTACTTGAAGTATGAGAAAATCGATATTTTTCACAATATCATTGTTCCCTCTTCAATAACGGTTTGCATCTACTGAAAATCATCTTAAATCGATGCAAGAGTACTCCCAGAATGCAAATCGTTTGATGATTGTCTGTTTTAAATTGTTCTAAACAAATGACATTAACAAACAGCCACG
>CAKNWW010255940.1:0-12215 GCA_932074435.1 Andricus kollari | reverse complement strand
AATTTAATTAGGCACAAGAAAGATTTTAATATTGAAGCAAAATGGCATTACACAGCAACTGCCCATGGTAAAAGCATGTACGACGGAATAGGTGCTACATTTAAAAGAGCAGCATATAGGGCAAGCCTTACAGCAAAACCATCTGAAGTAATTTTAACATCACAGGCATTATTTAATTGGGCAAAAAATCATTTTAAAACAATATTTAGTTTTTATTTTGATCAAAAGTGTCATGAAAAAATGAAACGAAAGTTAAATCAAAGACATCTGAAATGCGAGAGGGTCTCTGAAATTTCAAAAAATCATGGTTTTATTGTACAGAAAGATGAAACACTTTTAATTAAAAGATTCTCTAATGACAGTACAAAAAATTCAATTCTGTGGACACAGTCAAAAAAAAGTAAATAAATAAATTTTATAATTTAAAGACAAACAATTTTATAGTTTGCATAAAAGACATATAGAAATGGACTGCAGACAGACTAGACATAGACAGACTGTAGACAGACTAGACATAGACTAAGACACACTCGTGACGGGTTGACTGGTCCCGCATCGAGCGCCTCTTTAGATTGTGGATAGGAGAAGGCCTTCAAGAAAGAAGGTACTGGGAAATTAAATACCCGGGGTGAAACAAAACTAGTAAATACAATAAAACTAAAAAACACCGGTACTCCAATAACTTATTTAAAAGTTGAAATTTAATAACATTCAGACTTCATAGACCACATTAGCCCTGCTTTCTTAAATTTTGCAACTCTGACCTCAGTTTGTAATAAGCGACCCCCAAGAATTCTTGCAGAGAAAAATTTTCAAAACTATTTGAAGACTGACATATTTTGCCTAGCAATTTTGACGAAAAAACTGCAATATTTCAACTAGGTCTCGCATTTTTCGTCCGTTCATTTGATTTGACACTTCAACTGTTTTTCCGACGATGTTCACATCATTCTTCGCTTCGTTTTTCCGATTAAAAAATTGATCGCGTGTAGTGTTTTCTTTTTTCGATAATCGAACTCTCTTACGATTATTCACTTTGTTTCCAGAATATCAGTCATAACCTGCGACATATGCGATACGCCCGAGATTTCCGAGATATTCAATTTTTTAAACTGCGTTCTACCCATCCGATTGCTATGAAACTTGGAGATGTTTTGAAAGAGGAGTTAAACATTATTTATCGAGAAAATGGTGGGTGTGCCTCAAATACATCCCATAAAAAAAATTCAAAAAAATTTTCAAATTTTTTTTTACCCGTATTTTTTTTTAATTTCGAAATTTTGTCAAAACATTCTCTCATTGAGTCCCATAACATATTTGTGCTTATCAAAATCGGTCCAGCCTTCCTTGAGAAAAACTAACTTTTTGATTTTTCTTCTAACCCCCATAACTCCCATAAAAATTATTTCTCAAATATAATCTTTTGGGAAATTTAGTCTTACATCAGCGCCAACTTACTGCAAAAATCTCAACCAGATCCGAGCGGGGGCAGCACATACATGCTTATCCTGGTGTGCCCTTTTGCAAATCTGACCTCAGTTTGTAATAAGCGACCCCCAAGAATTGTTGCAGAGAAAAATTTTCAAAATTAATTGAAGACTGACATATTTTTCCAAGCAATTTTGACAAAAAAACTGCAATATTTCAACTAGGTCTCGCATTTTTCGTCCGCCATATTGGTTCCGCCATCTTGGAAATAAAAATTTAATAGTTTCCCTGGCGGACCGGCCGAACGCAACAAGTAACAAGCTTGACATGAATTGTATGGTAAAAGGTATTTAAGCTGGAAAGGAGATCCACCATATTGGCTGGATTGACGGAAAAATTGCATTTTTTTGTGACATGCCGTGATTGAAGCAGCCATTTTGAGGTATGGACTGACTTTTAGTAAAAAAGGCCAGACGGCATCGAAAAGTACACTTCATAACGAAGATTTTGGTGTGCTACAAAAGTTTCTTCTCTCAAAAGAAAAATGGGCAGGGGGGGGGTGGCTGATTTGAAAAAGAATGCCCCATATGTATCATCGTGTATGACTGACATAAAGTATGAGCTTCTTTGTAAAGTGATCGATTTTCGCCCCGCTCCGGAACGTTTTCCAGCTATGTTATATTACTCCATTAGGCCTGTATTTGATGGAAATACATGTTTAAAACCGGCGAACTCCGGGGAAATTGCTCCCGTTTGCCATACATGCGTAAAATCATATAAACCTTGTTTTACCGCTGAAGGTCGATTTTTGGAAATCAATCGATTTCGCTCCGCTCGGGAACGTTTTCTAGCTATTCTAAATGGCTCTAATGGGATTTTCTTTCATGAAAATACATGTTTAAAACCGGCGTACTCCGGGGAAATTGCTCCACTTTATCATACGTGCGTGAAATCATATAAACCTTGTTTAACCGCTGAAGGTGGATTCTTGGAAATCCATCGATTTTCGGCTCGCTCGGGAACATTTTCCAGCTATGTTGAATTACTCCATTAGGCTTGTGTTTGATGAAAATACATGTTTAAAACCGGCGTTTCTCCGGGGTAATTGCTCCAGTTTGTTATACATGCGTAAAATCATATAAACCTTGTTTAAGCGCTGAAGGTGGATTTTTGGAAATCAATCGGTTTTTGCCCCGCTCCGGAACGTTTTCCAGCTATTCCAAATTGTTCTAATGGGCTTGTCTTTGATGAAAATACATTTTTAAAACCGGCGTACTCCGGCGAAATTGCTCCAGTTTTCCATACATGCGTAAAATCATATAAACCTTGTTTAACCGCTGAAGGTGGATTCTAGGAAATCGATCGATTTTTGCCCCGCTCCGGAACGTTTTCCAGCTATGTTATATTACTCCATTAGGCTTGCATTTGATGGAAATACATGTTGAAAACCAGCGTACTCCGGGTGAATTGCTCCAGTTTGACATACATGCGTGAAATCATATAAACCTTGTTTAACCGCTGAAGGTGGATTCTTGGAAATCGATCGATTTTCGAGCCGCTTCGGAACATTTTCCAGCTATGTTAAATTACTCTATTAGGCTTGTGTTTGATGGTAATATACATATAAAACCGGCCTACTGCGGGGAAATTGTCCGTATTCAACGGTATGACCAGTATCGTCTTTAAATCCACCTTCAGCGGTTAAACAAGGTTTGTATGAATTTACGCATGTATGGCAAACTGGAACAATTTCCCCGGAGTACACCGTTTTTAAACATGCATTTCTATCAAATAGACGCCTATGAGAGCAATTTAGAATAGCTAGAAAACGTTCCCGAGCGGGGCGAAATCGATTGATTTCCAAAAATTCACCTTCAGCGGTTAAACAAGGTTTATATGATTTTACGCATATATGGTAAACTGTAGCAATTTCCCCGGAGTACGCCAGTTTTAAACATGTATTTTCATCAAATACACGCCTATTAGAGCAATTTAGAATAGCTAGAAAACGTTACGGAGAGGGGCGGAAATCGATTATGAAAATCGCAAATGAAAAACATTTCATATAAATAATGTAAGAAAATAAATTGAAATTTCTTTAATGTTGGACTTTGAAAAATAGAGTGGCCTAGGTCTAACTTAACGCCGTAAAATAAATTTTGACATGTAACTAAAGCTGAAGGAAAAGTGAATAAACTAAGACATATTTTTCCTGGTTACATGTGTTTTTTATTTATTGTTGTTAAAAAAAATTACATCTAGATTTTTAATTCTAAGGATATGAATATAGATACCTGAGAAACGTAGTAAAAAAATTACATCTAAATTCTTAATTCTATTCTATAAATAAGAGTACACTTTTAAGGTAGCGAGATTATTCATTACAAATACGAGAGGGATCCAAACGAAGAGAAATGGCTAATTTTGAAGATTTCCAACTAACTATTCCATATAAAAGAAGAAAACAAAACTTATCGCCTATACAATACATGTATCATATTTACTAAAGGCAACAAAGTAGCGAGTTTCGACAAACCTGATTGTACACACGAGCATATATGATGAAGAAACTTGATACAAAACTGACCGCATAGATCTGAAGAGGTGCTCTGTAGTTGTTTGGTGTTCCATCTGTAGAGGATGGAGTTTCTACGTAGACGATGAAGATGTTGAGGAATAAGAGGCGGTATCCCGTAAGTGTCAAAGTACGTTCCACTACCGGTTTCGTCGATATGAATTCCGACCCAGTGGGAACCAAGATGAGTGTGGTCATCAGTGTTAACGACTATTGCAGCCAGTCCTGTTCAGGTTTTGGGAATTTGATCTGCTGGGTATACACCAATCGTGGCCATTTGTAAAACCTGAAGAACCTGCAATATCTCCGGACTGTTCATGTTTAATGATCACAACTTCGCAAGCAAAAGGCTTAGAGTCAGTTGTTTTATTTCAAGATTCATTCTTGACCTAAGCACCGTCTGGAACTGAATTCCTGTTTATTATTGTTTTTCCGTACGTTGACTTTCTGTTTGACAGTTTACAGAGAATCTTTTCTTGTCGCTGTCTTCGAAGCCTGTGGCGAAGTTTTATGGCATTGTTGAGAGCACATCTTAACATTTCCTCCTTTCCAACTGCATGGTGAAAACAGAAATCTTTCCTATCGTCGAGTTTTTGGAAGTCAGGACAGTTCACTTCTTCCAAATTGATGATTTGTCTGGTGGTGATTTTTTGCAAAAGCGAGGCTTTTTCCCGACCACGTGTGTAAATCTGCGGTGCTGCTTTGCCTACCTCTCGAAGGTTTGAATTTAAAAACTTCAGTGGGGTATCTCCATCAAACTATTTAATTCCATGATAGAAACAGGTTAGCCAGTTGTTTTGTGATTTTGCACTTGCAGGAAGTTCAGATTCGAGATATGGTGCCCAACAATCCAATGGGCTATGTATTTATGATCAACAGCAAGGACAGCCACTTCCTTTGGTATAAACTGATCATCTATATCTCGAAAGCCTTGTATGTCGATTATGTAATCCATTTTCTCATTCAACAATAAAGGCGGGGATGAAGAGAGCTTTACAAGAGACTGCAAGCAACTGAGCAGAGCGTCTTATATACCCTGGTACATATTCGTCGTTTCCCCCCTCCATAATCAACTGATGGTGAAAACCGGTTCTGTCATACAAGTTTATGCAAATCTGTAAAGGATTTAACCGTTATAATCTAATATAACCCTACTGGACGCGTCAATGTCCACGACATTGTCGTATTAATCGTAGACTATACAATTAACAGTTTGCTGTAGTTCTTCTTCTGCACGAAGTTTAATTCGAAGGCTGCCATGTTTAACAAGATTCCAGTGTGATTGGCAATTAGCGGAAACATCAGGAGTCAGATCAAATGCAAAGAGACAGTATCCATTTGCGTTGTCTAAACGATCAATATTATTTCCCTCATTTAGAAAAATAATTCCAGTTCCGGAAAACAGAGTATGAAAAGCATCAATGTATAGCTTTCTTTTTGAGAAATCTGGTTGCAAAGGCTTTGACGGGATGTGCATACCTTCACGTAGAGAGAGAAATGATTGATATTAAAGTGTTTGAAATTGTATGGTTTTTTACCATGATGGCCGTTGAATGAGTCCTTTTCGACAAATCCAATAATGGCCACTTTAGGTTTTTGACCAAGTATAACATTATCGAGAGTTTCACTTTGAACATCATAATGAATTGTGAGTGTTTTAACCTCTACTCTAGTGAGTGGATACTTGGCCATACTTTGAGAAAGAGCTTTTGCGTGTGCAAGAAGAATTCCAGGACTGATTTTTGCACGCCTTATAAGAAGAGATGCTTCTTCAATATGGACATAAGCCTGATTAGTAGGATACAAAAGGCAAAAAGCAACCTTGGAACGTACCACTCGAACTATAATTTCAGCACCATTTAAGAGAAATTTATCTTAATTGAAAACATCACTGTGTAAATGACCGATCAGATAAACTTTTCTTCCTTCACCCAATATAAGTCGTCGATCAACGAGACCCTGGTTTTCCGTTGTGACGTCATCCATTTTACCAGCTGTATCATCATGCCATAATGCTGACGTGAGATGACTTTTTTTCACGGCTGGTCCATATTTGAGCAGAGATTCAGTATACGCTGTATGCATTATTTGGCGGGGATACAGGCTTCTGATTAAAGTATACATCCACCTAGTTAAACATGGAATGCAGTAAATTGTTGATAGGATCAACAGAAGTGTTTTCTGCAGTTTTTTTAGGAGTGATTAATTTGATTCTTACACTTAGGAGTGTATGAGCAAGATCAATGTACTCATCCCCCTGACCTTTAATTACAAAATCTATGGGTGAGTCATCTGTGAGAAATGAAACTGGTTTTTAGTGTACCCATTGAGAGCTCTCTATGGACGTTTGTGTGGGAGGTAGAGAAAAGAGATCCAATTTCGATTTTAAACACTTACACGAGTGAGAGTGTTAAAATGACATTTTTTACTTGTTTCTAAGAATATCAATCACAGATCTTTTTGTACTTTTTGCTCGTGTTTTTGTCCTAGATTGTTTACTTGTCTTTCTCTTGACTGCTGCTTTCTTCTATCTCTTTTTCTTGATTTTTCCACCCTTCTTATTTCTTCTACGAAGTTTTCCTGCGATATTCAACACGCTGCCAACGCCGAACGACTAAAGTTATTCTTCTTCTCAGTCAATTTATATCCCGAGCCGTTCATCAGACTTTCTACCTTCTCCATGGCTCGCCTTGGTCATTCTTTTCCCGCATCTTTAAGTTGTGTTTTCACAGCCTGCTTGAATGGTATGTTACGTTCCACATCATCAATAATAGCCCATTTTATTGAACGGAATGAAGTATGAAGAATATGTAGATAATGAGGTGGTGAAAAGTTTGTCACCTGGGTAGGTCCAAAAATATAATTTTTCATATTCACCGGTACGAATCGTAAGAGTGGTGTTTTTACATTTCCAGTGATACGTGGCTCGCATAGATCACAATGGACAAAAAGTTTATTTGGTAGACGATTGTATAAACTTGGTGGAAGGTGTGCCCTATATGAATTTCTAAACTTCGGGAGTGTTATTTACAGTATAAATAAAGTCATCCAGCTGCGAATAAACTCCAGGTGGAAAGAAAGATGTAACTAAGCGTTTCCACTTTCCTTTAAATAGTTCCAGTTTGAAATCTTCATCAGCTGAGACGGCATTATTGTCCGCATTTTCGGATAAGTCTAAGTCTACACTGGCTACCCACTTTACAAGGAGCTGTTTCTTAGCTTCACGACCCTTTGATTGAATCACCTTTTCAACAATAAGTTCGTTGGTTTCTACGTCCTTATTTTTAACATCAGAGAATTCTTGTTCGTAGAAAATTCCATCAATATACTCTCCAGCTAAATCTCTCAATTCGTATAAGTTAGGTGCGTTTGTTCGCCAGGTGACAACCTTTTTAATAACTAACAGCTCCTCTGTCCAGCCAGCTTTATGTCCTTTTTCAAAGATGTCTCTAGCACGACTGATGCGGACAACGTCTCATTCGCTGTATTTAGGTATTTTTTTACGACCGATTTCTCTTACAAATCGCCGCTGTTTATTTGCATAAGCTACAGCATGTTGTATGCATGCACTATTGGCTGGAGAACATCAATGTGTCGATGCGTATTGCGGTGTGTAAAGTACCGCCACATACGCTCCTTGAGTGTACGGTTAAAACGTTCAACAATGGCCGCCTTTATACTTAGATCACGCGTAACGCGAAATTGTGTTTCACGATATGACAAGAATTTTTGAAAAACTTTACCGATCAATTCCTTTCCTTTATCACTCTGTAGGTAAACTGGTGTTCTACAACCGGTTCTATGAAGAATTCGTTCAAATTCTTCTCTAACCTCAGATGCAGTTTTACTTTGTAGTGGTTGAACCCATGCAAACTTGCTCAAAACATCAATGGATGTTTTATCAAAGACAGAAGTAACATCAAACCAGTAGATAGGAAAAATCATCATTGTAGCTTTTCAAAGATCTCAAGTCTGCTAGGTCAATTTCCCAAACATCATCAATATATTACGAACACTATAATGTTTTCTAGCAAATTTACGTCTAATAGGGTGATGGAGATTATATGCATCTTGACGCTTTAACCAGTCAATTAGCTGCTTACGTGGAATATTTTTCCGTGCAAACCTGGGAATTTTTTCTACGCCAAAGTAAGAAAGCCTCATACGAAGGGTTATTATATATGTCTTCCAATTGCTTCATTTTTTTAGAGATTGAAACCCATCGAATTACGTGGCTTCGTATTCCTTTTAACAGTATCAGCATCATCATCTGCAGCTTCTGAACTTTTACGCTAGTTGTTTAATAATCTTGTTACAGATGCATGTGATTTTGATCTCCAGTACTCACGATTATCCAAAAGTTTGTTAGGTGTCTTAATTCCTTGAAGAAACTTTGCAAACTGACGTCTTCCTGGTACAACAACTGATTTCCTAAATATAATAGCATCGTTGATTAAATCTGAAATATTTGATTTCTCAACACGTGCTCCGTCAATAAAGACAACACCCAGTTTATCCCATTTTATTCTATTTTTAACCTCTGGTGCTCGCACTCTTTCGAGCAAAAAATCACTCTTCTCCCTATAAGTTTTTGGTAGACAGGCAATAATATCTGAAATGGATACAGTTAAATCATCGTCACCTTGATCCTGACTCGTCATTTCATTTTGCTCGCTGTTTAAATTGTCCTCAACAGCGTCTTTTATTTCCTTCTTTCCAATTAAATTTTCCGCTTCATCGGTAAAGAACAAACACCTTTGTAAAACTTTCCAGTACAATTTCTACTTTTCAACTTCATAAGTTTATAATGGAGAGTATACAATTTTACTTATTTCAGCGTCGAGTCTGGAAATTGCATTTCCGGGTGTTTTTGAGTTGACAAAATTGATGAATAATTGTTGTGGTTGTTGCGGGTACGACTGGAGCTTAATTTGCTCGACACTATCACTTGGCATAAGTACCATTTTCTTAGCATACTCCATTTTAATATATATGACAAACAGTTACGAATATGAAAACATGTTGCAAAAGAGTGTACCAAGGATTGATGCTAGTAAAAGGGGTGAAAGTCCCTCTCCTTTTTGTAAAATAAAGCGTTTTTTCCTCTTCTACGTACCACGTGGAATCACTAGTTTTCTTAACTTATATTTGTGTTTTTTCAATTTTCGCTTCTCGGTCTGTTTTAGAGAAACGTTTCCATGTAAAATATTTAATGCACATTCATAAATACTTTTAACGAGTTGCGGGTTAGCTTTTTTTAAAACAGCGCTTCGTTGATCTGTATCAAAATGATAGAGAGCGTGTAATGTTTTAACATTCGTCTTTCCGATAGATTTTCGTGCGCACGTCATCATGAAAAACGTACAACTGGTACTAGGTCGCTTAATGAGCCAGATTTTATACTCTTTGAGGGTACGTCAACGTATTGTTATGAATCTGAAGGAAATATGCAAGTTCTACATCTACAGTTGTCAAGGGTAGATTAATTTAAATCTAGAAGGAGGTAACCGTGTGGGCTGGAAGTTGCGTCATAATAAACTTCCTGCAGAAAAAGTTTATTTTCAGGGTATACCTATCTAGCGAGATGCTGAATTTGCGCTCGATCCCTTGGGTTTTTAAATACTACAATATAATTAGCGTTTAAAGAAATATCTCGTTGAACATGCCCCTGATGAAGAATATTTTGTGATGTAAAGATCACCCTCAAATTTTTGTTATGAATTTCCTTGGTGAAAAGATGTACGACTGTTTTATTTGACGATTGACGCATAAGATCGTCTATAATTACAAGTTTGGCTCTAGGATCACTAGCATAGTCTGAAGCTTGTGGTAACCCTTCACGAAATTCAACTCCCTCCCGTTACCGAAACCGTTTTACGGCAACCCGTTGGACCAGAAATGATAGAGATGAATGGATGTTTCCACCTTGGATCCATGTTGAAGAATAAAGAAATCATGCAATGTAATCTCCTTTTATCTGTTTTTTTTTCTTGTCTCAAATTTAAGCGTAAAGTGTGATGGCAAAATTAAATCAAAATTGAAGTAAATCAGCTTATATTTCTCCGCGCGCACGACAACCAGGCAAATGAGCTTATGGGCCTGGTTGCAGCGGCCAGGGCAATGAGCTTATAACCCTGGTTGCCGCGATGCGATGGCGCTGCTATCAGTTAATTTTCAACGCCCGCGGTACGCGCCCGCCAGCCAACCCGCCCACGCTTCCGGGGAGAGTTTTTAAATAAAATTTAAAAGACATACTTAACTTCAGTTTGGTCGCAGATGCAGGTATTAGATGTACTTCACTCCTAATTGTACGGCTATTACCGCTACTACTTTTATTAAAACTATTCTCAATTTTTTCTGTTGCGTCTCTTTATCATATTTTTTGTTTAGAAACAAAATGTAACCTGATTTACATGTTCTAACTGTTAAGAACCAAAAGAGAATTTAAATAGGTCGATATTTTTAAAAAGCATGATGACAATTTAACAAGGAATAATAATATTTATTTTATGTACAAAAATTGATGGATATTAGTAAAAACTGGTCAAAGACTTGGGGTGGTCTTTCATCACTTGAAAAGGACATTGACCATAAACTTGGTATTATTGGCCGAGTGTCTGGTGATTCTGCTGGCGGTGGTCTTGCCCACACAGCTTGTGCAATTGGTATTTCAGCAGCGCATGGTGGAATTTGTCTTTCCCGTACGAAAGTTCTTACGGGAGCGATAGGACGATTGAACATCTAAAAAACGGGTGGCCATATACATCCCAATTTGCTGAAATATAAGAAAATATTAATCATACAATTTTATGCTTGAAGAGCAAATTATTAAAATATACGTACATGTTCCTCCAGCTGAACCCATGCTGCCCATATCCTCAATACACATGCAGGTGGAGAGACATATTATACATAATTGTAATGTTTTTTTAAATTGTTTTTCCCTCTTCGACATAACCGTAAGGCGAAGCGTCGTAATTCTATTAAAATCTTCGTTTACAATTTACTGGTTTACAGCTTTTTTTCTCCACCCTAGTTACGACATCATGGAATTTTGTTCGGCGAATTTTCTCTGAATGAAATTAAAATAGGAAGAGCATTGCTGACTACCATTCCTCGGATGGTTTCAAAATTGAAAACTGTTGAATTTTTATAGTTCAAACTTATGCCCTTAATTTTATAAACCTGATGAGTTTTTCCATCTGGAGAGGTTACGTTGAACGCATAAAATTTAGAGCCACCAGATACAAATGTGTCAATATAACTTCCTTTACCATACAACTCCAACTTATCCGTCACTTGCCTAATAATCGACCCATGGATGTATTGTACTCTGGTGCATCTTTATGACAAATATAGATACACGAATCTGTATCATAGTACAAAACGCGAAGATCTAACTGATACAGGTATTCCAAAAGCTTTAGTCTAGCTTGAGTAGTGGTATCAGCTGCTATGAATACATTTGTGTAGGGTGATGCTACACTTGCCTCGTTTTTATACGACCAAGTGGCGTAAAGAACATCATCATTGACCGGGGTAATATCATGAAGCTCGAAGTCTGGGTTTGTCCACAAATCCATGAATCTGTTACGCTCTTCAACAACTTTTGTTTGTGGTAAATTCTCTCTTTGACCAAATTTACCCCAAAAAGAGTTGAGACACAGTTTTGTAACTAAGCGTAAACCTGGATTTTTAAAAATCATTTCACGGTCTAGCTCTATACCTTGAATTTCTTCATGCTCGCGAAGGTAAGCTTCTTTTAACGCCTCCTCAACGCACTCACTTGGCCACCCTCTAGCCTCCTGTTTAATTTATAAAAAAGTGTTTATATAAGCCGCGGATAATCCAACTTCTCGTGTTTTGTGCATCATATTGAGTAACTTTATATTACCGTATCTCGGAAATATGTGGCCGAATTCATTTCCAATCGGGCAGGCTGTGCGAGCTCAAGTCACAGAATAGTTTCAACACGAAATATGTTGTTTTTCAAAGGATTTTAGACGACGCTCATTTCACCGATTTGATGTAAACATTTTTTTAACAAAGTTATGAGTATTTGAATTTAAAAATTAGAAAACTTTGATTACCAAAAAGTTTTAAACATTTTCGTTAAAAGTGTGATATTTTTTTAGTTATCATAGGTACTAATTTTTTTCTTTCTGATTCTAAAAATATTTTTCATCTTCTTTTGAAATCCGTTGAAAAAATT
>CAKNWW010255877.1:0-13994 GCA_932074435.1 Andricus kollari | reverse complement strand
TTCAACACAACGCCGTTATATGAATATTTAGGAAAATGTAAAATGCAAAAATTTTGTGTAAATATATTTTCAGTCATAATACAATTATCAATACCAACTGCAAAATATCAAAATTTTCCAAAAAATTCGAAAAGATATCTAAATATTAAAAGTGATTAAATTGAAAAATTTACAGAAATTTGGAAAATGTATTAAAAGACGAAAAAATGAAACTAGGCGAGATTTTCTTTCTTTATTCTTTTAATAATAATAGTCTGCCAAAGTTTTATTTTTTCCCCTTAATACATTCTCAAAATTTCTCTACATTCCCTGATTAAATAAATTTTAATATTTAGATATCTTTTAGATTAACTTTGCAAATTTTGATATTTCATCAATGTTGATTGTGCTTATAAATTTTTAGTTGGCGAAATTTTTTGCATCGTAGATTTTTTTAGTGAGATAATACAATATTCCGGAATATTAAAAAAAAAGTCAACAACCTTCCAGATACATTAATCAAAACATAATAATAAAACATAATGTATAAAAACATAAATCTGAAAAAAATAATAATAAATATTTGAAAACATTCCAGAATATTATACAACATTCCGGAAAATTCTATAAAAAATTTAAAAACTTTGCAGATACGTCTGCAAAATTCCATAAACTTCCGAAAAATTAAAAAAAGAACACAATAATTTAAAAAGATCCTGAAATATTCTGTATAAGTTTAGAATATTAGAACAGCAACATATTCATTAAATGTCTACAACATTTTGTTTATTCCAGGATATTTCATATTTGTGAACATTCCATAACATTCCAAAATATTCTAGAAAATTCCGAAACATTCGAGAACATACAAAATAGACTAAAAAAGTAAGCAGATTCTACACCCTTTCATAATATTCAAGAAAACTTTAAACCACTTTTTTTATAAATTTAAATTTTGAGTTTGGGATTTTAAATTCTCAATTGTTTCCAAAATTAGATACCTTTCAAATATGTGATATATCTCACACAGTTTTCAAGTAAAAAAATGAACAAATTCTTCTTTTCCTTCTTTTGAGACACTTACTGTCCTATTTTACTATTCATCAGAGACACGGAAATAGTTATTAAATTATTTCATGGAGTAATGGCAAGTGGTTCAAACCATCTTGGACTTTACTTCTTTTCATTTTTTTCAATCTAGACTTTTTCACGTTGGTACTCTTTTAGGCTTCTTATTTAATTATTTATATGACCTCTTTTTATGTTCTTTAGTCATTCTAATTGGTTCAATTAAGAATTTCTGGTTCTGACTGGATAAGTGCTGCCTTTATAATTTTAAATTAGCATATTTTCAACACGAAATAAAATTCTTTCATCGAATTTACCAATTCAGTAGAATTCCTCTTGTATGTACTACAATTTTCTTTAAAATCGAACAGATAATAATATATATAGAGAGAACCTTTAATGTAATTAATAGCTTTCAAATAATTTATTTTAAAGTTAGTTTTAATGGATAAAAATTGTGTAGATTTACAAGAAGAATATAAGTGTATTAATAACTTTTATCAAGAAAATTTATTTTTGGCATTTTCCCTATTATTAGTAATAACTGAAGATTATTGTGGTTCATAAATCATTTCCAAAAAAGTAAGAAGAATTCAGATTCCTATATTTAGAATCACTTGTCTTGATTAATTTGAGAGACATTTTCTACTAAAGCTCTAACGATTAAAAAAATATATATACCAAGAGGCACCGTCATTTTCTTAAAGTTTCTCGCAAGAATAAGTATTATGAAATTTATATACAAATTGAAATCTATAAACAATTAGGCGAATCAAAATTAAAGAGGTCATGACGAGAGATACACATCATTATTTGACCCACTCCAGTGACCTGAAATTCAAATAGTTTTTTTCTCGGTTGCAAAGGAAAATCAAAAAAACATTACGCAATCTTCTAATGCCTAATTAAAAAAAAACAGATTCAAGCAATTTGATTTACAAAGAGACTTTCAAGACCAATTTCTAGATTATTTTCTCCAAATTTTTAGCTGAAACTAAACTAGTTTCTGAATATAATTATCATCCGAGTACACGATCATGTATAATAGTTCGAGACACACATGAACAAGTGTGCTCGAGTTCAAACACAAAGTTCCACATACTTCATGTAATTAATGACCCTAACATTAACAAGCGTTACGCGACATTTATTAATGACCTGCTCTACACGTATGTCACGTATCTTTTTAAACTTCAACCTTTAAAAAACAATATTAATTATTTTTACATGGTCAGTTCATATGATAGAGTCAGACTTTACAGCCCCAGAATGATCTCAAAACAGGGAAAATAGGATCATTTTTCACGGAATTAGGGGAAGAATAGGGAATAAATTTGTTTAAATCAAATTAACAAGTAACATATTGAATATTTGAGTTTTCAATCGAAACAAAGACCAAAAGTTGTATTCACAACCAAATACTTAATCTTTCAAGCAATAGATCAAACTTTCACTGAAAACAGATGAAATTTTTTTCAACCAATTGAATCTTTTCAAAAACACAGATGAATTTTCAACCAAGAAAGACAAATTTTCAACAAAGAACTTTTCTACCAAAAAAGTTAAATCATCAGGCCAAAAGAATTAATTTTTTGTACAAAAAGACGAATTTTCAAGAAGACAGTTGAATTTTTCACCAAAGAGATAACTTTTTAAGAACGTAGCTGAATGTCCAACAAAATAATCAAATTTTTAAGCAAATATTTACATTTCATCAGAAAATTTTAATTTTCAACCTACCAAGATAAATTTTGCACCAAATAGTTAAATTTTCTAACAAAAAATTTAATTCTCAACCCAAAAGTTGCACTCACAACCAAATAGTTGAGCTTTCAGGCAAAAGAGACAAATTTTCAACAAATAAGTTAAATTTTTAGCCTGAAAAATCTAGTCTGACCCGAATAGTTGAATTTTCAACTGAAAAAGAAGGTAACTATTGAACCAAATAGTTGATTTCTCAAATAAGAAAGATGAATTTTTAACCAGAAACGAAATATTTATATTTTGAATCAAAACAAATAAATTCTACCCGCCAAAAAATCTAAAATTTTCAATACCATAGTTAATTTTTCAGACAAAGAGATGATTTTTCATATAAACTTTTTAATTTATAACAGGAAAATGAATTTCTAGCAATAGACTTTAATTTTTAAATAAGTAGTCAAACTTTTAATTAAAAAAGATAAATTCTCAACGAAAAATGTAGTAGTTGATATTTTAAGTCAAGTGGAGTTTAATTAATAATAATCAAAGCAGATGAATTCAACAAAATAACATTAATTTAAAACGAAAAATGTAATTGTTGATATTTTAACAAAATATCGTAATTTTAAATAAAAAAAGTTAAATTCAACCAAAAAAGACGAATTTGCAAAATCTTCTACCCAAAAAAATGGATGTCTTACCAAAAAGTTGCAGGTTTAATCAAACAAAATAAAACTTCTACCAAAAGAGATGAATTTTCATATCAAAATTATGATTTTTTAATAAAACAGTTCATTTTTCAACCCAAAAAGAAGAATTTTGTATGAAATAGTTTCAATAAAAAAGTAGTTAAGCTTATAACCAATAGTTTAATTTTTTACCAAAAAAAATGAACTTTTAACAAAGTATTTGGATTTTCTACAAAATACCTAAATTATCAACTAGATAGTAACATTTTTAAATAAAAGGGATGAATTCTGAATCAAAAATATAATAGTAGACTTATTAAGTAAAAAGAATTCACTTTCAACCAAAAAATAGTTTGATTTTCTTATTGGGTTGTATTAATATTCATTAAGGCAAAAAAAAAAAAAAAACAGAAAATGGTGAAGGTTCATGAGAATTGGGGGAGAAAGAGGGCATATTCTTATTTTTTATTTGTATTGTAATGTTATTTTTTAATAATTAAGCAAAAACTATGCGGATGCCTCCCACCTTCAAAACGCTTTTCAAGGGTTCATATACAATAAAAAAAAAAAATAGCTTGCGACACAATTTGCAGAAATCACTTGAAAAATGGTCACCATCCGCCATACTATTATTATTGTCGAATTTTAGGCTGGCTTACTTAAGTCCCGTATCACTACAGTATAACCTATTGTAGAAAATCCCAGAGTTATTATTTATCTCCAATTGAATGAAAACCCTGCAAACAATTGAAAACTAAAATTATGCGACGGCAGATAATTTTCATCAAGAGCCGGATAAAAATTATCAGTCATCGGATAACTGTAGTTGTCAATTGTTTGCAATATTTGTATCCAACTTCAGATAAATTATATCCTTAGGATTTACTGTAATGCCTTTTTTTATTTTAAAACATCGATGAAACAGACATCTATACACAAGTTACACTCATTGCTAAAGTATCATTCAAGTCCTTTAGTATGAGTACATATACCGCCAGACGACTCCACTTCACTGGGTATGGGCCTGTGAAAATTTGTCTTTACTAAGGTGTGTATCGGACTTTATTGAAAGTACTTGCATTTATCTGGACGTTTGTTCAGGGGATAGGAAAACTGCAGAAAACCATCTCCCGGCTTCAGCCGGTTTTCCGACTGTCGAGTTAAGGTAGACATTCGACGTGTCATACCATCGAATCTGCTGGACTAATTAGGAAAAGCAAAAATATTTTGAGCTACCCAAAAATAAATATGGTTTAGCCTGTCGCTTCAATGTTTAGTTGCAGTTATACAATCTTGACGTGGTGTTACGTGCAGGTGCTTAAATTCGACTCTCGCAACGATGAACGTTAAGCGTGTGGCCACCACAAATGAATTTCAGGTGACGGCAAGTAGGACGTAAACGTTCGTTGTGAGATAAATCCGGAAGCGGTGTAATTACCTCAGGTATCGTAAATACTGTACAACCGCGTAACGCTTCCGCATTGGACCGATTCGCTATTCATGCAGATAGTACCAATACTAACCGCCGGCAGAGACAGGTACTTTGAAGTATTTTTAAATGCGAATTGAATGCAACTCAACAGCATGAGGACTCGTTTCATGACACAACTAAACCAGAGGGAGTGTTTCAAACGAGCGGATGACCAGCACACAAAGACTGAACCAATAATTATTATTGACAGATTTCATTAGATATAACTCGTCCCAAATTTCGTTTTAATAATCTCATAAATTATCCAGTAGTTATTAAAATAGCACTTAAAAGAAGCTATATTTTATTTACAACATTTAAATGAAATAATGTAATAATGATACAGTACCCTCCAGGATCATTGGGACACGTACGAAAATAGCAGAAAAAAACATACGGAAATTAAATAGAATTATTCCTATAAGAGTTATGAAAAGATTATCTTATCCCGCGTCAAATGAGCTCTATTTTAGGTATTATTGATAAATAGAGACTGAGATAGTGAGTGAGATAGAGTTGTGTAATTTATGATTTTGGAAAATTGTCATGCTTCAACTTCAGCTCCTGGCAAAATCTAGGAAGGCAATAATCAAAAAATTAAGAGCCACGCGAATTGAACATTAAAATCTTTTATTAAAAATTGAAATTTTTCTTTAAAAATATAAAAATTTCAAAAATTTTAAAATGCCCGGTCGAGTACCGCTCGACCGAAATGGAGGCTGCAGTCCCGCTCAACAGAGAGATTTACGTCTTTTGTATACGCCTCTACATTTTTAATGGTAACTTGAAAACTACTTATCATTTTTACAGTTTTTCTAGATCATTTCTAAGAGAAGGTTTTAAGATTCATCTTGCGTGATCTGCAAATTTTTTCCATTATTTACACAGATTTTTTCAGAAGTTGAAGTTGAATCATGAAAATTGGCAAAAATCATAATTTAAAACGATATGTTTCACTCTTTATCTCAGTCTCATTCGATGCAGAATTAAAAAAACTTCTCAACGCGAAAATATGAATTTTCAACAAAAAAGTTCATTCAAATTCAAATTTTTATCAGAAAAAAAGATAATAATTTGTCTGTATTAAGAGAAGTTAATTTTGATTGAAATAGTTGCATTTTTAACCAAAATAGAGTGAACTACAAACCAAGAAGATTAGTTTTCAAGCAACAAAGACGAATTTCGAAATAAAAAAGATCAAGTTTCAACCGAAAATGAAAAAGTTACGTTTACCCAAGCAGTTGAATTTTCAATAATAAAAAATTACTAATTTTCAACAAAATAGTTGAATCCTGAACAAAAGAATATTAATTTTCAACCAAACAGTTATATTTTAGCTAAAAAATATGAAATTCTGACTAAAACAAATTAATTTTTAAAACAAACAGACGATTTTTAAGCAAGGAATTATTTAAGTAGAATTTTCAACACCAAAATATAAATTTTAAACCAAAAGTTAATTTTCTACCAAAATAGTTAGATTTTGTATCCAAAAAGACGAATTTTCAACAAAATAGATTAATTTTGAACAAAAAAGTATGATTTTTCAATAAAGTTATTGAACTTTCCACGACATATTACAATTTTTATTTAATAATATAGTAGTCAGGAGGAGGAAACTGCAAAAAAATAGAATAAGAAATACAAGGGAAATAAATTATTGAAAATAATGATGAATCAGGGTAGCTGCAAAATATAATTTTCAAAATTCTGTCATTTTTCCCTGAGTAATTTTTTATTTTTTCCCTGACAATTATTATTTATAGACCAGGATTTCAGTCTTGTAACATTTTTAACATAAAAGAATCTTTTAAAAACGGAATAAAACAACTTCAATTTAAAAATTTCAAATTGATCATCCTTGACAGTTATTTAAAGTGCCTCTCATAGAAATTCCGTGACATTGCCAGATTAAAAAAAAATCATTATATACTTTTTATTAATTATAACTAACGAAACCGAGTAGAAAAATATTTAAAATAAAGTTTACAATTTGTGAAAAAGAAAACAATGACTAATATTGAAATTGGTGATTCGTAGAAAGAGATAATTAATTATAAAAAATAATGTTGTGGGTAAGCAGTTAGCCCCACACGTGGCGCTTAGCCCCTTCATACGTTATTGAATACTCTTATTCTTAAAAATATTTAAAAAATTAAGACTCAGAAATAATTTGGTTTGAAAATAAATTGAAGTCAATTGAAAGGTAAGTCAGCTTTTCGAGGCCTAACTTGTGTATGATAGGCTTCATTGATCCGGAATAAAATATTCTATTTATATTCTATTCTTTAAAATATTATAATATATTATAAAACATATATAATATAAATATATAAATATTAATACAAATATATAAATATTCTATATAATATTTCAATAATATTTTTAAATAACCCCTCAATTAAGAAAGTAAATTAAAAATTAAAAACACTTAATTTCAAAATTAATTTTGAAAATCAAAAAATGACTAATTCTTGTATTTTAGTGATGATTCTTATTTGCTTTCGTTCTGAAATTTTCGGTTTTTAGTAAAATATATATCAATATATTTTTCTACATATATTTTATAAATATAATTAGTTTATAAATGTTGTGAAGTACGTTAACGTATATCTAGAGAGTTTACAGGACCAGAAAGTTAAAGAACATTCCGGAAACATTCCAGAATTTTACGGAAAAGATATCCACATTGCGGCATAACAAATTTCAGAATATTCTAGAACATCCCGAAAATTCAAACTAGTTACAAAAATTTAATGATTTTTTTTTAATAAAATAATCTTTGCAATACCTCCAAGATATCTACTTAGCTAATTTGATCGTGAATAAAGTATGCATTCTTTGTCCCATTTCACATGACACATAACATTCCTTAAAGCGTACAATATTCGTTTGATTACATTGAAAATATTTATTTGAATCAATTAATTATCTCTGAGACAATCGCACTTTATAACTCTCAAATTACTTAAGCATTTGTCGATAATATATTCTTTGAGGACAGAAATTAATTTGCAATTAAGATTATCAGATTTTGTAGCATCTTATTAATTTCGTCACGAGATTAGTAAGCCGTAATTGCAGATTCATATTAATTAATTTAATTTTTAAATTACAATAAATTTACCGTATTATATATTTCACTCTGCAGTAATTAATTCGGAACCAATAGCACTTATAACTTCCCTAATTGAAGAATCAATCAAATCTGAACAGTAGTACGTAAGTAATTAAGACCCCTTTGTAATTAAAGTCCATTAATTAAAGTTGAATACTTGTGCCGAATAATTGATGCAATTATTCCATAAATCGTAGTAACACATATCTAGCCACAATTAAACTTAAACTCGGATGAGTTATTCTAATTTATACCAAGAAATGCTTTCGAAGGAAGCTTTCTATTGAAAAACTTGGATTTTGTATAATATGATGCGCACAGATTCCACGATAAATATGGCAATAAATCCGATACTTTCAATAAAAGTGAGGGACTGGTGCGAAACTTTCCGCTCCCTCTTTTTCATTCTTTCTCGTTTCCTGCAATTCTTTTCATCGATGCATAAAACCTAAGAGAAAGTTCGATAAACTTGGCTTACTGAACTTGCAGATGTAAAGTCCTCGACATGGAAAAGAGCGAACGAAAAGCTTACGGATTTTCAGGGAAAAAATTTGAAATATTTTCTGGAAATGTGTCAGGCCGGAATGACGCGACTTAAGATTTCATCTATCGAATTTTTTTATTATCGTCACTGAAAGAAAAATTGGTTCGTAGTTTTAAAAACTTATAAAGGTAAATACATTTTTAATGTATTTTTAAATCTATTTTGATACCTAAAATGTAGAACATTAGACACTAGGTGTTAAAAAGTTTTCACTTTGAACTCTTTTTTATGTCAAAGAATTTCTAATTTGCGATATACTATCAACGAAAATAATAATTTTTAGAAATAATTTTTTTAAACTTAATTTACCTTTAAATGTTGTTGTTATAAAATATTTTATTAATAACAGAAGCGCCATAAGCTGCTACTTTTTTTTAGTTGTAAATAATCCGACATGTAAAGAATAATCAAATTCATTTGAAATAGAAAAAAAAAACACTTCGGTCAAAGATTGATAACAATTAAAATATTGTTTTGTTTTTAAGAACTGACAAATTTCAATCGCTGTCAGGCACTGATTCGATCGCTGTCAAATTCAAGTTACTGAATTTTGAACATTTTATTTTGATAGAAATTTTCCAACTTTGAACAACTCTTTCTATGGTCCTAAATTTCATATTTTTTAAATCCATGTATTCTTTTTAACAATTCGAAGTTAAAATTATTTATTTTTAAATATTCAATTCACATATTGCATAAAAACTTATCTTTCATATTAGATTGATGATTGGTTTTCTCCTTTCCACCATTAAATTAGGAATACCTCAAATTGTTATGCTATTGTAATTTTTAAAGCTTAACATGCAAAAGTCGTTAAGGTTATAATACTCAAATTTTGAAATTGTTGAATTTTTATTGCTTAAAAATTTAAGTGAAACAGCGTTAAATACTTTATTTCTGAAATTATTCAACTATGAATCTTTCCATTTAAAATTAGTACATACCAAAGTTTTTCAGCTTTAATCTGGATAACTTTGAACATCATCAATTTAAAATAAAAATTGAGTTTCTAAAGCATTTTCGGAAAAAAAATTTGTGATATTTTGTTTTGAAATGTGTCAGGCTAGAATGACGTGACCTGATATTTCATCTATCAAATGTTATTATTTTTTATTCTCAAGGAAAGGAAAATTGGTTCGTTGGTTAAATGGTATTTCATTATTTTATTTCTGTAAGTCTGACTCTTAAAAATATTAATTGTTTTAACTCTGATTTTAAATCGTTGACTTATTTTTTAAATTAAATTTTTTAAGATTTTTCAATGCAAGAGGAATAAGATTTTAAATTGTCTAATCTCTGATACATAAATTTTCAGAAGCATTGGTAATCTATTCTAATACCTAAAATTTAGAAAATTACACTTACTACGAGTTAAAATATTTTCAGTTTGTATTTCTATTTATGTGAAAGAATTTCCAGTTCTCGTTATACTTTTGACAAAGGAAGAAGTTCAATTCCTTCTGCCTTGTTTTATATCTCAAATACACATTTTTGGATTCTAAACTCAAAATAAGTTTTTTTAACTTCAATTTATATTTAAATAATGTTATTATACCATATTCGACAAAAGAACATAAGAGCTATAAGCTGTTGCTAAAAAAATAATAATTTTCCAAATATTAATATAATTCAAACCGTTATTTTTTTTTTTTTCAAAATTTATTCATTGTGATTGCTCTTAATTACTGATTCAATCGCTATCCAATGTAAATTTTATTTTGCGATAAATTTTTCATCTTTGAACAGCTTTTGATAGTCCCAAATTAAATAAATTTCTTATTTTTGTTTGAAGATCGATCTAATTTTTGAAAACATAAAATTATTTATTTTCGAAATATTTCTATCATATATTGCTTAAAAAATGAGGTTTCAAACTAGATAAAAAATTGGTTAATTTTAAGTATTTGAAATATTTAAAAATCCAACAGCTTTAAATTAGGAATAATTGCAAATTAATGTGGTTCAATATTAAATACTTTAATTTTGAAATTATTTAACTTTGAATTTTTCCATTTAAAATTAGCACATCTCAGATTTTAATAATTTATTTCTAGATAATTTCAAACGCCATCAATTTTTAAATTATTAATTTTTAATAACTAAATTGATATTGAATCATTTTAAAAGCTTCACTTTCAATTACGAGACTTGTATATTTCGAATTCCTTATTTTTGGAAAGAATTGAATTGAAAATAGTTTATTCTTATAGGATTTGGATTTTAAATTCGTTAATCTTAAATCGCTCAAAACTAAAATAATGCTGCGACGTACCGTAGGTGTATTCATTATGAAAGTATTTATTGGTCCTCATTTTGTGAGAACTTTGCTTGCTGATGGGCATTATATATGTTCAAAAAAAACATTTTAAAAAATGTTAACAAATATGAGAGTTTCAATTTTTCTCAATCGTTTAATATTTCAATATATGTAGGTCAATCGATGAATCTCGAAAACTCAAACAAATTCATCATATACAGTACTGTAGCATTTCTAATAGCAAACAAATTTTCCTCATATAAAAAAACGAAACAATTTTTTGAATAATGAAAAAACGTTATTAGTAGATGATAGAAGGTCATGAAAGATTCGTCGATAGGTCAATCGATGTGTCTCGAAGTCGCGAAAAAATACATCTGATACAGCACAGTTATATTCCCAAAATCACCACACTTTTCCTCACATAAACAAACTAAATAATTTTGTTTGAAAATTAAAAAATGGCATTCGTATGTCATGGAAGGTCATGAAAGGTCCTTCAATAGGACAATCGATGCGTATCAAACACGCGAAGAAATACAGGGTATACAGTACTATTGTATTCATCGCATCAACAAATTTTCCATCATATAAAAAAATGAAAATATTCGTTGAATAAATAAAAAACGTTATTGCTAGATCATGGAAGGTCATAACAAATTCGTCCATAGGTCAACCGATGTGTCCCGAAGTCGCAAGCAATCAAATGAGAAACAGTACTGTCATATTTCCGATATAAAAAAGTTTTCCTAATATAAAAAGGGTCAATACTTTTGTTTGAACATTTAAAAACGGTATTGGTAGGTCATGGGAGGTCATGTAAGGTTCTTGAATAGGTCAATCGAACACGCGAACAAATACATTATTTATAGTACTGTTGTAATTCACATGTCCACAAATTTTTCTTGATATAAACAGAAGAAACAATTTTTTTGAATAATTAAGAAACATTATTGATAAATCATGGAAGGTCATGAAAGATTCGTCAATAGTTCAATCGATGCTTCTGGAAGACGCAAACAAATAAATCAGAGACAGAACTCTCATATTCGCAATATCAAAAAAGTTTTCCTCGCATAAACAAGGTAAATAATTTTGCTTAAACATTACAAGACAGTATTGGTAGGTCATTGAAGTTCATGAAAGGTTATTTATTAAGTCAATTCCTGTATCTCAAACACGCGAACAAATACATAATAAATATTACTTTTGTATTCTCATTATTAAAAATGTTTTCCTTCTTTCAACAAAATAAACCATCTATTTTTTTATTCATAATTCGGTATTGCTGATCATAAGAGGTCATGGGAGGTTCATTAATAGGTCATTCGACGCTCCTCGAAGATGTTAACAAATATATATCAGACACAGTAATGTAGTATTTCTAACACCAATAAAGCTTTACTTATATATAAATAAGGTAACATTTTTTGTTTTTAATTTCAAAACGCAAGAAAATAATTTAAATTTTGCAATTTGTTGCATTTACTTACAAACACTAATAATAAATTAAAATTATCTTAAATTGTATCAAATCAAGGAATGGTTATCTAAACAAAAATTTAGTTTGTTGTTTGTAGTTTGTAGTTTGTAGCCCTCAGCTAAGATTTTTCTACTTAAAAAAAACAGTCGTAAATTCTAACTTGGAAAAATAATTTAAATAAACTGAAAATAGTAAATAAAAATCCGTTAGAAGAACGCAAAAATGTAGACTTTTTGTGACCATATATGTATTTCGTCGAAAAGGACGTCTGCGTCATAGAAATTTCAGATTCAAGTAGGAGATGGTGGT
Source organism: Andricus kollari (assembly GCA_932074435.1). Lineage (NCBI taxonomy): Eukaryota > Metazoa > Arthropoda > Insecta > Hymenoptera > Cynipidae > Andricus > Andricus kollari. The sequence continues at coordinate 1,372 of CAKNWW010255877.1, read as the reverse complement.
GAAATAATTGGCCACTAACGAGGTACTCGAAGTCGGTCTACAAGAGGCGAAGAAAGGTGAGAACTCAAGAATGAGAAAAGAGAGGGAAAGATGGGTGTTGAGGAGAAAAATGGAGGATGGGAAGAAAGAGGGCAGGTTTTAGGGTGAAAGGTAGACCCCTTTTCTGGTAAGGTCTTCGACTAACTGGTGCAGATAATGGAAAACTCGTGTAGCCCTTATTTCCTTCGGAACTATTCTCCAAGTTCCATGCCTCTTCTCGAATTACTCTGCCGTATTAGAGACTTTCCAGGTGCTTAAAGGTCGAGACCTCCGCCTCCGTTCCCGATTTCGAGCCAAGAAGTAGGTAATAATAATAACCGAACAAAGAAGAAAACCATCAGCATGTAATCGAGAAAAACTGCCTCTCCTTTCGCCTTCTGCCTTCTTTAGTAAACATTCGAGACAGTTTCGAGAAAATTCGAGATTTTCTTGTAATATTCTTTAAAAAAGAGGCCCTTCTTTTTTGGCTCGGATATATTTGCATAAGGAAACGTCCATAAACTACAGTACCAAATTTAATGGGAGGAGGGGGTCGCGACAGAAAATACGGTAACAGGATGAGGGGCCCCTTTTCTTGAAGAATTTTCGTTCTTAGGAAACCTCCCCTTTTTCCATCTTACTCGTCTTTTCGCTTAAATTATAATAGAAAATGATAAGAAAATCCAACTATTGTTTAAGAGTTTATTATTATATTTTTGGTTCGGCATTTATCTCGCTTGGTTCAAAATTGTACTATTTGGCTAGAAATTTAATTTTTTTGTTGAAAATGCAACTATTTTTAAAAAAAGTAATTTTTGGCCAAACATTTAACTTCTTGGCTGAAAGTTTAACTACTATGTTAGAAATTCATTTTTTCGGTTGAATATTCATCTCTTTGATTGAAAATTTAACTATTTAGTTTAAAATTCGTTTCTTTCTTGCTTAAACAAAATTTTTTTACTGAAAATTTAACTATTATATTATTGGTATTTTTTTGTAGAAAATTAGTCTTCTTGTTAAAAAATCATGTTTTTGGTAGAAAATGCAACTAACTATTTAGTTAAATGGAGAATTCTTTTTTCTTTTTTGAAGATTCATCAGTTTAGTTGAAAATTCATCTCTTTGTTTGAAAATGGATCTATTTTGTTAAAAATTCGTTTTTGTTATTTGAAAATTAATTTTTTTTACTAAAAATGTGTTTATTCCATTTTTATATTTTTAATTCAAAATTAATCTTTCCTGGTTGAAAATACAATTACTTGATTGAAAATCTATGTCTTTCTGGGTAGAAAATTATTCTTGCTGCTTGAAAATTCATCATTCTTGGTTAAAAATGCAACGGTTTGGTTGAAAA
>CAKNWW010255794.1:0-13983 GCA_932074435.1 Andricus kollari | reverse complement strand
TTTCTATTCCAAAAGAAATTAAGCTCGTATGGTCCTGACTAACTTCTAAGCTCTTGTTATCTTACATTTATTTACGTCTACTCTAACTTCTAAATTTGATTAAATACTACTACTACTAAACCCTTTTTTAATTTGCAGTGAAAGCAGAGTTCATTGACGATGGGTCCTTGGATGAAGATCAGTCCCAGAAGGTCACAGAAGAAACACCGAGTCCTCACTTGCAGGACCACCAGTATGGACAGACACCTTGTTATCAAATAACAAGGAGACCTGCGCAACCTCCTCCTCGTACCGAGGTAATTTGGTAATATTTACTTTTAAAATGTTTATGATTCTCATAAAGGGGAGTTCAAGTGTAGTAAAATAACTGTCAGAATCCAGTTACATGAGCGGCCTCCAAAATACAAATTTGACCTTTTAAGAATTGGAGTAAAAGTCTAGAACACTACATTGATTTATATTGAGCTCGACAGCATGTAAACTTCTTTGTGTTTGTTGATTTAAATGTTGAATTATCGGTTTATTTAAATAATTAACACATTTCACTTCAAATTTTATCGGACTAAAACCGTCGATTTTGTGCATCTGTATAACACAGGACCACAACAAAAGTCGGTCATAAACTGGAATGGTAGTATGCTGGTTTTCCCCGGGCTCGTTTTCTTAGGCCTCTCGTTCCTTCTCCAACTACGCTTATCGTGACTATGTTTGTTACTTGATAAGAAAAAGTTGTTTACTTAAAAAATCGACGTGTCCAAATGACAAGGTTCAATCTTAAAAAGACCAAATGAAAAGGTGCTAATTCGGTTGTCGAACTCTCGAAGCTTCAAAATTCCATATAAATTGTATTGTGGAGATCATCGCCCTCAACTTTGTAGCACCTTTTAATTTGGTATGCACGAGTTAGCACCTTTTCATTTTGTTTCCCCGAGATGGACATTTGTCATTTGGTCACTTCGAAACTTCTGATTTTTGCAAATCAAAAAGCTACTCAAAAACTATAGATTGGTGTAAAAAAGTAAAGCCCAAGTTTTCGGACGTTAGGTCCCTTTCTTGGCGGACGGTCACATATGGTAATCTCTTAGTGCAGTTTTAGGCTTTAATGAAGGGACTACTAGAAGTCTCTATAAGAACGTCAGGTACTCGCCCTACATTTTTTCGAAAAAATGGCAATTATCGTATTTTTTCTCGAAAACTTGAACTGATAAAAATATTTCGCTTTTGCATTCCGGTTTAACGACTAAAAGTCTACGGAAAATACTTACATACAGAGTAATTTTTTTGATAGATTAAAAATAAAGTGAGGCTCAGGGTTTTTACTTAGAGAGCTGTGAACTGTTTGCTTACCAAAGTATTCTAAACAAACAATAAATAAACGCTTAGTGCATTGCAGTTTAAAGAATAATGGTTCTATTTGTCTATTTAATAAATAACTAGTACAACTGAAATAATTAAAAGTTAGGACGTAAGGATAAAGACGTAATGTTTGCGAACATATGATATTTTAAACGTTAAATTCTAAAATTAATAAATAATAGAATATTAACCATTTTTAAAAGTATTTTAATAAGTTTGAAAGCAAATTTGGTTAGATTATTAATGTATTAGTAGACGCATAATTTATGTACCAGAATAATAAGACGTCAAATTACTCAAATTGATGCTATGTTTTCTACTATAAAACGAAAAATTCCGTAATAATAGACATTTAGTATTATAAATCGTCATTTTTATATACATTTTTAATCCAAAAATACTTAGGAGTCATTTAAACAATGTTGATAAACTGTTTTATATATGATCATTTATTAGTTAATTTGGGGATTTACAAAAATATACATTTGCAAAAATTTCCTCTTTGTCCTTCCTGATTTTTTAATTACTTCAGTTTGACTAATTATTTTTAAGATATACAAATACATACTAGAAATACATTTATTTAAGGGGTTAGATTCAGTCGCAAGGCCAAAAAGAAACGATTTTTTAAAGAATTTTTTTTTTAAAACAGGTTTTATTACTTATTGACAAATGTTCTACAGTTTGAATAATACACATTACAAGAAATGACAGTAATTTTTTTAAATAACAAAATATCGATAAACAACCAAGTTATAGTTAATCTGTTAGAGGTAAAATAAAAAAAAGTGTTTTGCGGTGCGCATCGTAACTCATGACTGGATCATCTGAAAGAAAAAAATACAACGGGATTAATGAAAAAACAATATTCCCTTGAACGAAGAATTAAGTCAAAATTTTAATTTTCAACAAAATTCCTATAACTTCTTGCAATGTGTATTATTCGAACTGTAGAACATCTGCCAATAAGTAATAAAACCTGTTTTGAAACAAAATTCTTTAAAAAATCGTTTTTTTTTTGGTCTTGCGACTGACCCTAACCCCTTAATGTAACATATAATATTTAGAAATGTAATTTGTACCTTCGATATAAGTTAGGTTTTAAAGGTGAAATAAATTATTTGTATAACGCATACGATGATCTAACAACAAGTATTATTATAAATAGTTATTTTCAAGTCTGGAACGATTATTCTTTAAACTTAAATTCGTCAAAGGATTATTTGTGAGACTTTCATTTAATAAAATAGTCACAGATATGGTTCCAAATGGTCAAAATCTGGAAAAAGAACATTTTCCATATATACTATAATCGTAGAATGTAAAAGTCCGGTGTCACGAAAGTGGCGCCAATCTTTCACGACTCGCCGCTGTTCACATAAGTGACACGCGCCTAGTTGTCTCCGCCCCTGAAAGAAACCCATTTTTACAAAATTATATTTTTTTTCATGGTATCATGACAAATTTTCTTCAACTAATGATTTCTGGAAAAAATTCTCTTGACCATTTTAAACGTCATGAAAAAATTGATCGGAAATGTCCAGAATAACATTTTACTTATTCTGTATGAAAGTAGAACAGATGTCCGAAACAGAGCTCTGATAAGGAAGTTGCGACGAGTGTATCCGAGGTATTCTATTAAAATGATGGTCCTGATGTATGCCAACAACAGGAAGAGTCACATGCGGGAAGGACACAGAAGACAGTCATGATGCTTTGTTGTAGCGATATAGTAGTTATACCGCATGAGCTGGTATCACTCCCTAGAATAGAGCCTGCTCCTTGCGCAACCCTGCGGTGGTTTGTGAAGCCCTTCTTTTATATAATAAAATTGCAATTACTGAAAGTAAAGTTAAATATTTGTTTGAAACAACTGCGTGTGAAGTTCAATTTCTCGTGTCTGCATATCATACACCTATTTGTATGTACAGTGCCCGATTCTTACACATGTTATGGCAGAACTTATTCGCGCACATCGAACCGCGTGCAAATCAAATCTAGTGCAGAATAAGATCTCTTGAATCACCTACTTCGCACACGTGTCACACAACATATTATTTTCAAAGACTTATCCTTTTATTCTTACAATACCCTAAAAACTTGCAAAATACAGATTGTTTAATCATTTTACCAGAACATATTAAATCTTTACCTATTCACTTGTCAATTATTTGTAGAAACTATAAGTTTTATTTAACAACTAATATTCATAGATTTATTAAACCATTTGCAGATGTCGGTACAGGCAGTGAAAAGAAGACTTAATTTGGAGATGGGTGCTACGGGCCCTAGTCAGTCTGCCTTCAAAACTCCGCGAGGAAAACGTAGGCGCACTGGTTCAAATTCATTAAGTGGACACACACCTACGAAAAGTAAATAAAAAGCACTATTGGTTTTGTAATAATTTTTATCGATTTTTCTCTTTAGAGCGCAATGCCTTGGCACTTATATGGTTCAGATCTACTCAGCTTTGACACATAACTGTCAAGAAGGATCCCCATACTTTACCTGAGGCAAATTTCCTCAAAGAGTTCCGTTTTGCACAGCAGAAAAAAATGGGGCTTTCGAGGTTCAGGTTTACGTACCAAAACATTCCATCTGAGATTTTCTTTCAAGAGGTCATAAATTTTCTCTCAGTTTCCCGTCGAAAAAAACCGATAGATTTTGAAAATAGCCAGTTGATCTAGGCTCAGGCTGCACCTGCCGATTGTGGAGACCCCTGTCTTAACTAACGGACACACAGGAATGTAATTTCATCCAATTTAAAATGTTAAAATCTGAATAATTACGTTTATTCACGCAAAAGACTTCGGAGATATGGTGATGCTGAATGAGCATAAAACAGGTTTAATCCAAACAATTTACTCTATTCTGAGAAAATCAAGATTAAGTGTGACGATATCATACTGCGGCAGAAAATTTTTTGCTGCGCGCATGCGTAAGAATGATGCGCAAATCATAAGCAAAATAGCACACGTAGTGGGAGAACCCCAATTAGTGTGCGTGCCGTGCCTGTGATGACGTTTTAAGGGGAGCGTACAATTATTGGACGGCAACTTATCGGAATTGTACTGTACGTTAAACTTTTAATAAATTTGAACGAAACTTTAAGTGAAAATTTATAATTTTAATTATTATGTTAAAAAAATGAGATTTCAAACAAATCCTTTCAATACACTGTTTATTGGATTTTTAAAGCATTTTTATGCAATAAACACATTTTCATAAAAATGTTGATTATACCTTTCAAATATGTGTCCAAAATAATAGAGCATGTCCGCACAAAATTCTAAAATTTCACCCCCTACACATTGGTAAATATTGGTCCACATGATAACATTTTTCCCCACAATATATCATCAAATTAGACTACACTTTGTCCAAGTTGAAGTCCGATCATTTTCTTGGGTTGGTACACTTAAGGAATGGAAGGTTTCGGGCGAAGGAGACAGGAAAAGAACAAGACCGGTGGTGAAATGCCTAGCATACAATAAACAATTTCTATTTATTTAAGGTACAGTGAGGTAATATACAGATAACTACCAACCGTGCCGAAAGCTGAATGGGAACAACAATGATAACACCAAACATAGTTGTAGTAAGTGCGGTTCAAAAAAATCGAACGCGCAGGGCTCCCGACACTGGGTCGGACAACAGTGCTCTCTACCCTAGATTTGGGGAGCCAATCAAGAAAGACTCAGTGCGATGGGCCGGCAAAATGCTCTGTGGTGCGAGAAACACCCAGAGGTCTCGCATTTATCGCATCAACTCTGAGACCAACCGCGGGCATGCATCCAATAGAGGAAGAGCGATGCTCTAGGACGAGGATAAATATCAACATCCATGTTTCTCTCAAGCTCAAATATCTGCCTGAACTAGATGACGAGCTTCGTGAGATTTTTCCGAAAAATCCGACCTCTGAACTATCAATTGTAGTGTGTACCTGTAATGCAGCGATAACTTTGGCGGGTGCAAACCGTAAAACAAAACCAACGGCTGATCATGAGACCAAGAGACGAATGCATCAACTCAGCACCAAGATAGGCTGGCAAGAACGCGTCCCGCATTCAGTGTGTGATTGACTACATAACATCTGGCAGGAATTGCAATGCCAGGGTCCGACAGTTCGCCAGCGAACTGCGGATCTGTCATCACACACTCAACAAGTCAAAGCTACTGACCATCGGGCAATATATTGTTAAAAGAATACGGGTACTGTCTAACGCTAGAATAAGTCTAGAGCGGAGAGAGGGGTGGATCAGAGAATATGAACAGTTTTCCTCTGACCGAACTTGACGCATCCAAGACCCTCCAGTTACTGTCGACCACCCGTCCAAACCAAAGGAGGTCGCGGCATTTTGGAGAGAAGTCTACGAAGTCTAGCATCCACTGAAAAAATTTCACAGTACATAAATAGCTTCAAGGAACTGGCCGCATTTTCACCTCATACATAAAGTTGGAAGAGCCTATTCCGGAGTGGTTGGTGGAAGGACGCACAGTGCTCCGTCCGAAGATGGACAACTTGTCTAATACATAGAATTACAGGCCAATAACTTATTTAAACACGCTGTATAAGATCTTCATAGCTATCCTAAATGATAGGATTGTTCAGACAAACGGACCTGTGTGGCGCGAGATGTACGAACAATGCGTCTCAAAGAAAGGCGTAGCAGGATGTCGGGAGAACCTGCTCATCGATAGATGTGTCTGCAAAGACACATCTAAAGGTCGCGGTTGGTCTCAGTATCGCCTCTCTTTCTCTGTAGCCGACTTGTTTTGGCTGCGGTTGCATAGACGCTCCGCTTATATAAGCTCTTTTCCGGAGTTCCTCGGCACGGTTTTGTTGTTCCCACTAGCAGCTAGGGAAAGGGCTCGTCCATCCTTGTAGAGCCCCGCGTGCAAGGATAAGGCTACATACTCTGAGAGGCCGCCCGGTATCCCAGAGTCACCGTTTAAGACACCTCACTCAGGTGCCATTCAGCTTTCGGCACGGTTGTTAAGCCTCGGCTTAGGGATTATTCCTTCGGGACAACCCCTGGACAATATTGTTTGCGACTGCTTATTAATTATTATAACCATATTCAGCAGAAACCCTTGGTAGAGGGACCCTTTCCGCAACCCTAGGACGCGTCCGGTGTCTTTGTCATAGGCCATCTATCGATGGATAGAGAGAGCTAGTGACGGAGGCAAGGTGCGAGATAAGAAACTAGCCGGATTCCCCAGCCGGTATCAATTGTGGAAGAAACTTCAAGATTAACAACTGTAAGTGGCATGTTGGTGATTTCAAAATTGCTAAGCCCAACAGAAGCTGGAAACGGACCTGATGTTACCCGCAGTTGGTCCCAGCGTTGTATGTACTGATCTAGAGACGGGTTAGCATAACTCGGTAACTGGTGTTCAAAGACTAACTTAAAATACAACTGAGCCCAGGCGATTATAAGTCCTTTCTAGAGTTAGATTAGGGACTGTCTTCCAGGGCATCAAACGCATACAATATTATGGGTGTCCCTTGATGGCATTCATTTAAACAGGCCTTGCCCATGTTACCCTCTGTTCGAAAGATAATACAGTTTCTTGGTACTATTCAGTTTCTGAGAAGTCAACGATTGAGGGTATTCTCGGTCCTTGAGTGGCCCATACAAATCAATAACCCGAATTATAATGTATTACATCTTCCCACTTGATTGAAAACTTGGCTTATTATTTATTCCTTTGCCCTTATAATAGTGTTTACAATCAGTAATTCTGTATTTCTATTTGTAGGTAAGACTGTCGAGAGGACGCGGTATGACACGTCGTTGAGTTTACTTACCAAAAAGTTCATAAATCTAGTTGAGAGTAGTCAGGACGGCGTGGTTGACTTGAATATCGCATCTGAGAAACTGGAAGTTCAAAAGCGTCGTATATATGATATCACAAATGTGTTGGAGGGTATAGGGATCTTAGAGAAGAAAAGCAAAAACAATATTCAGTGGAAGTAAGTTAATAAATTTTAATCATATTATACTATTTAAAATGTTTAAATATAATAGTCGCTCAACCCAATTTCTTCGGATGTCAATTAGATACACCGTATTGATTTTTTTAGTACATTTGCAAGCGTCAGATTTTTCACAATTATGTTTGAATTAAATAAAATGAAAATTGTTTACTATTTGAAAATATTTAAATATATTGAATAAATAAATATTAAATATTCAAAAATGTTCGGCCTAGTGTATGACGACAAGCGTCACAGTTCTGTTTTTATCGCATCGCGACCACAACGATGGCGTTTACGAATAGTGCGCTATCGTTTCGTTTCCCGTACGAAAGAGTCTATCAGCACATTTCAAATAAGGGCCAGGACCTCAAAGCTGCAAAGCATTCGGATGAAACAAAGTACTGCGGCCGTCTCTGAGCGGCGCTTGTCGCTATATACAAAAACAAACCCCCTATGTTTGAGCTGTGTGAGGTTCAAAAAGTGCACCGAATTTTTTTGGCTTCTTCAGAGGTTAAAAAATTCCGCTACTGCATTTCTACCTTTTTCAACCTTCCGAAGCGTGTATTTCTATTTTATCTCATAAATAATAGTTACTTGCTTTCAAATTCTGCTATCACGAAATTCATTCTAAATTCTCTTAGTGTTGAACAAGCTTTTTTATGTGATTTTGAACCTGTGTTTTTCCTATATCCACTGCAAATTATTGGTTAAACATAAAAAAAATTCAGAAAGAATTTGTTGGAAGTAAGATTTGAAAGAAAGTATTTTCGCGTTGAAAATAGAAATATAAGCTGTGGATGCGTGGAAAAGATCTTTTCATTCAGAATTGTCTGTTTTTTAACCAATAATTTTCAGTGACTAAAGGACAGTTTTAGTACGGGGAAATTCGCTCGAAAAAGGTCGATTTTCAGAAAAAAAGAAAGTTTTTTTCTTCATAACCATATCCCTGAAAGCATTAAAAATAAATATCAAAATAGTTCCCCGTCGGCTGGCTTACGCATACATCCCTAGCCTCGAAAAAATCCCCTAGACGAGTAGTAGCTCTGGTTTTTGGTAATTATATATGAAAGGGTGCATCAGAGAACAAAAATGAATGGGGTCAAAATATTAAAAATAGAGCTTGCAACTCTAGGCGTGGGGGGATGTTTAAAGTTTAAGCGTATGGCGCAAAATATATTCGTGTGCTGTTTTTGTATTAGGCTATTTCACAATCACTACCTTATCAGAAAACAATGACTTATCCTCTATCTCGAATACTAAGTATGCAAAATGCATTGATGTCCTTTTGAAAATAATGAAAACCCTACTCACGCCTCACTTTGCAGCCTAATAACAATTCCAATTTTGCAGATACAAATTTAATCAGTTTATAATGTGAAAGAGCGATTCAAAAACTATCGATAGCATCAACAAACTGTAAATCGATTTTTTAACCCTAAGTTCCCTTTCCTCGTGGCGCGTCACAAATGACATGTCATCCTACAGATTAATTTATCTTATAAAATAAAAGAATATTTTGAAACTTGGAAGATAGAATCATAGAAGTCCTTCAAATACTGTTCGCCCGAGTGACTTATATTTTCCATTTCAAAGGAAGCTTGAATTTGTGGCCTGTATTTCTCTACCTCAATATTGTACATCTGCTCCTCGTAAATATTTCCTACAGCCTGCTGAAATTTAATGTTTATGGTTATGATAGTATGCACATGTTAAGACATATTCTTCGCATCTTTCGATCCCTCGTTGAAGAAAACTTTCAGTCGGGTCAATCGGCCATCGGCACATCCAAACGATAAGATAATCCTTCCCCAATAAACGTAAGGCACTGACAGCCTTCAATCGGTCTCACTCTGTATTGGCAGGTAAAATCCAGGTTTGTCAGTTTTAGCAGAACTTCCAAGATTGAAATGTTCTTCACTTCTACATTTCTGGCAACATTGTAATCGGGACTTGGGTGTCGCCAGTCCTGCTCAGGTACTAATTCGACAGTCTAAAACGATCCTTGACCAGACTACGATCGGGTTGCACTTATACCCTGTTTCGCGCATTTAGAATATTTTATTTTAACCACTCATTTGTAACTTAGTCTGTAACTGAATTTCAATAAAGAAAATCAAGTGAATGATACAACTTTTAATATAGCATCTTTACCCGTGCGAACATTGGTCCTTCGACGCCGGATTCAGTTAACCCTCTGCCTGGTCATTTGACCGTTATCGTCAAAAATCGTCAAATGAGGCATGTAGAAAGGTAATAACCAATAGTAGTGCTCATTTACGTAACGTGATGTGTGTAAGTGCGACAGAGCTGTATCGTATAGCTATTTCGAGGGGCACAAGTGCCCCTCGGTAGAAACTTTTAAAATAATATATAAATTATTATTAAAAAATACTCAAAATGAAGTATCAGTACTAAAGTTAAAGAATATTCAAAAAAATTGCTCAAAATTGGATAAAAAGTGGCAAGTTTATGATACGAAAACCATCATATGGAGCATATCCTTAAGAAGGAAACGTCAAATTGAACAAAACACTTTTGAGTGGAAGAATTGTTCAAAATTCATTTAACTTAAATTTTTATTTTAGGTGACATTGTGTTTTAAAACGATTGTTCGCAAGATTTCATGCAATTTTCGCGCCTAAAAGGTTATTTCATATTCTGCAATAGTACGAAGGAGAAGTTATGTTTTCGTTACAGGTAAGGAAGAAAATCATACAAAAAATTTAGAATTTTCTAATTTTTAATTTACTATCCTTCTTAAATTATTTAGATTATAATTTTGTATTAAAGTACTTAAATTTTTGATTGATTATGATAAGCGAGAATTCTTCTTTGCATAAAGGTACGTCGCATTCTTCACACATGTAAATTGTTCATTTGATTACTCCTTTCATTTTGCAGACAAAAAATCGTTTAATACACAACGTCACCTTAAATTAAATGTAAATTAAATTAATTGTGAACAATTCTTCCACTCAAAAGTACTTTTTTCAATTTGACGTTTCCTTCTTGAGGTTATGTACCACATGGTTTTCGTGTCATAAACCTGTTACTTTTTATTCACTTTGAAGCAATTTAGTTAAAAGTTCCTTTGATCACTTGATAAAAAAAAGCTACATTTCATAAAAGATGTCGAGTCTGCAAAATGAAAGGAGAAATCAAAAGAACAATTTTCATGTGTGAAGAATGCGACGTATATTTATGCAAAGAAGAATTCATTGCTTTTCATAATCAAACAAAAATTTAATAGCTTTGATACATAATTATAACCTGAATAATTCAAGAAGGATAGTAAATTTAAAATGATAAAATTCTACACTTTTGGTATGACTTTCTTCCTTACCTGTCACGAAAACATAACTTCTCCTTCCTACTATTGCAGAATGCGAAATGACCTTCTAGGCGCAACAATTGCATGCAATCTTGCAAAAAATCGTTTTAATACACAACGTTACCTTAAATTAAATGAATTGTGAATAATTCTTCCACTTAAAGGTATTTTGTTCACTTTGACGTTTCCTTCTTAAGGTCATGTTCCACATGATGATTTCATATTATAAATCTGTCATTTTTTATCCAATTTGAATCAATTTTGATGAATATACCTAAACTTTAATACTGATACTTTGTTTTTAATACTTTTTATTAATAATTTATTTATTATTAAGAAAATATGTTATTCAGGGGGCCCATGCACTTTTTTAATGGATACGATCCCGAAACTCTTGCACTAACACTCATGTACTGTTTATGGGTGAGGTAGTCACGTGGTGTAGATTACAAAGTGGGGATACGCTAGTCAAGGCGGAGGGTTAAAATCAGTGAACAAATTGAGTTATGATTATCGTGCACATTCATATAACCACGGACTTGGTGAATAACTTCTGTGACTTGTGTAGATAAGCAATTGGACGTGTTATAGTTATTTCTGACTAGTGACTAATTTCTGATCAATTAATATATAACATATTATTTGATTCAGGACTTTTGCGAACTTTATAATTCCACAGCACTCGTATCGTTTGAATAGTGGTGAAAATTTCTATTTAATTTGAACTGTTAAATTGAGTTTTCTGTTCTTTGAACTTTGGACGTTATGGTTTTCAATCTTGAAGTCAGAATTGAATATAAATTTGAATGAGCATTGAATTTTGAATTTGTGAAAAATGCATTTACCAAGGAGCAAGCCTGAATTCTACAAGAAATAGCTGTCGCTGACTTTCAACTTTAGTTGAGAGAAATAGATTTGTCTAGGACTCTGACACAGCCAACACTTAGAAGCAGATCTACAGTACGCAACAAACGGTGAGTCTTCAACACTAAAATCCTTTTCCTTAACATTTCCTTATATTCTCTCAAAATGTCTATCAAGTCCCTTGATCAATTGAAAATCGAACGGTCCGTGTTTAAGAGCAAGGTGACTCGCTTCGCAACCTTTTGGAATAGCCTTGATAAGAAAAGTGATAACGTAGGTGTACTTAAGGTACAATTAGAAAGGTTAGAACTGCAATATGATGCATTCGATGGTGTACAGACGCACATAGAGTTAGATCCTAAGAATGAAGATGTAGTATCTCAAGAACGAGAGGAAAGGAACGCACTCAATTTGAGAGTCGATATTGCCAATTAGTGGTGTCAGCTAGGGAACATATTGAAATTATCACGCGTCGTCCTACAAATGCACACAGCATGGAACAGAAATCAAGTTCGAGTCATCGATTGCGTTCTCCATTCACAAGTTCTGGTGATCCGAGCTACCAGTTAACAAGAATGCCGTTGCCGAGCTTCAACGGATCTCTCGAAAATTGGATAAGATTCCGTGATTCCTTGAAGGCAATAGTTCACGATAGAGACATTGCAAATATTGATAAATTCCATTATTTGAATCGAGCACTTACAGGGCATGCAGCTCGTGTAATTCAGTCGTTAGGAATTTCAGATGTAAACTATGATATTGCATGGAAATCGTTAACGGACCGATACGAAGATTCGAATGCACTTGTACATAATCATGTTCGAGCACTTTGCAAACTCAAGACAGTAGCTAAGGAATCGTTCACCGAATTGTGACAATTTATTGACGACATGAATAGTAATTTGCGCGCTTTAAAGGCATTAAATCAACCTACCGACGAATGGGACACTTTATTACTATTTTTAATGAGCGAAAAATTAGACCCAAATACCAGACGCGAAGGGGAAAAGGAGCAAGCAAAGTGTAGGGAATTGCCAAAATTCAAGGATTTTTAAAGCTTCTTAGAAGATCGAAGTAAATTTTTGCACCGAGCTCATATAGAAAAACAAGGTTTACCCACAAATTCTCATGTTGAATCGAATGCACCTATCAATAAAAAACCTAGTGGCAATCTTACGTCTCACGTAGCCACAGAAAAATCGGCGTGTGCGATGTGTGCAAAACCTCACGCAATTTAGGAATGCAACGAGTTCAAAAAACTTTCCGTTCCAGAACGAGTAAATGCGGTTTGAAAATTGCATTTGTGTTTCAAATGTCTTTACTCTGGCCATGGAAATAGGAACTGCCAATCAGGATCTTGCAGGAAATGTGCAAAAAGGCATCACATCGTAAAGGCAATTTTCATGAGTGCAGAGTTTTGCTCGATACTGGATCGCAACCGAATTTAATTACTGAGGATTTGTGTCGTAGGCTAGAACTACCTGTTGTCACTGAGGAAATAGGCGTCAAATGATGAACGGGTGTTTGCTACAGAAGGTTCATTGGATGGAATGCGAGCGATTCAAGGAGACAAGGATCCAAAAACGGTGGGCCTGTTATGGAATATTCAGTCAGATCAACTCAAATACTCAGTGAAGATCCCTGAGCAGCATACAGTGACAAAACGAACAATTTTGTCACTCATTTCTCAGATATTTGATCCACTCGGGCTTATCGGTCCCGCGACTATACGAGCAAAGATCATTCTTCAAGGACTTTGGGAAATTAAGTTGGACTGGAATCAATCTTTACCCCAAAGAATATACACTGAATGGATCGATTTTAAAATGAGAATAAATCTTTTGAATGAAATCAGTATTCCAAGACTCATTTTGTGTGAAAACCCTATCACAATAGAACTTGATGGATTTTGTGACGCCTCAGGAAAAGCTTATGGTGCATCATTTTATGTACGTTGCATGAATGACCAGGGGGAAATCACTGTAAATCTATTATGGGCAAAGTCAAGGGTAGCCTCAATGAAAACGATTTGTTTGCCGAGATTGGAACTCTGCGGTGCGCTCTTACTTGCACAACTTTCAGAAAAGGTTAGTTCGTCGATGAATATGCCTTTTGATCAGACATTTTTCTGGAGCGATTCAACCATCACTCTAGCATGGATTCGTGCACCCTTCGTAAGTGGGAGACTTTCATCGCCAAAGATGCACACAAATTCAAGAACTCACGAAAGAAGGCGGTTGGAATCACGTTTCATCTCCGGAGAATCCAGCTGATATCATTTCAAGAGGGATTGATCCTGCAGAATTAAAGGACTCTGAACTTTAGTGGCATGGACCAGCATGGTCATCGCAGGCCTCGAAACACTGGCCAAACCCACCAGACCTAGATCTTGAGGATGAACCTAGTAAAAGAAAGTGCACCTCAAATCAGGTAACAGTAGAAAGGAAAG